>JAACJT020000078.1:869682-898383 GCA_009936485.2 Gymnarchus niloticus
GATGCCGGGGAAGTCAGGGCCGGGGGAGGGGCAGATAAATACTGTAAAAAAACAATTTTTGGGGGTGAAGTTATTTTTGTTCACCCCCCCCCCCCCCCCCCCCCAGCCGAAATGAATGGATAACTAGACTCAGCTGGTTGAATGTTATGGTGAATAACCAGGCCTGATATAAACCAGCCCTGTCTGATATAAATCTGACCTACCTCAGCCTTTATGGCCAGCATGAAGCTGTCAGCACATCATGCACCAATCAAAAAACATTCCTGAAGAACTCTTGGGGGAAAGAAAAATCGCTGTTGATGCTATCAATGTGGATATACACAGCCTTCAAATTTCAAAGACACTGGAGCGCTACCAAAGCACCATCAGAGCCTTCAAGCCAAAATATCTCATAATCTAAAACTGTCCAGGAAGTCACAATAAATCCACACAAAATTCTGCAAGCCTCTACATCCAAGGTCATTGTTTATGACTCAACAACACCCAAAAATGGGATATGGGGCTGTTGAAAATAAACTGCTTACTAAGATGAACATAAATGCTCATATCATGTTGGCTAAAAATGACCAGTATGATCCCCAGGAGTCCCGGAATAATATTATACAGACAGACACATCAAAACTGGACCTTTTTAACCATGCTGAGGTGCTTTAATGTCTGAAAGATGCTAGAGTAGAAACGTCCAAGCAGTGGCCAAGTACAGTGGCTGTACTGGTGCGGGATGGCTTAGCTACGTCCAGTCCCAAATGACATACTCTCATTGCAGGAACTCTGAACTCTGCTTGGTACCAAACAGAATGTCAGGCTGTTTGTTCATCAGCTGAGTATGAAGTGCAGCTAGGTTAAGCCAGCAGGCAGGAATCCAAGCGCTTCCAGTATGTCCAAACTATAATGGCTGAAGTACCAACAAAAAGCCTACATATGTCATTGGAAATGTCAGTGAGGTGACTAAATGTGACTGAAATTCCTCTGTGAGTGACTGATCAATAAACTACACTATGTGACCTAAAGTATGTGGACACCCCAATTAATTAGTGAAAGTGGCTAATTAAGTCTCACCCATTGATGATACGTGTGTATAATTAAGCACACTAAGCTATGCATTCCCCCGCGACAAATATTGGTAGTGGAATGAAACATACTGAAGAAGTTAATTTCTTACCAGGCCAACTGCAAGTGAAGTAATTGTGAAATGGAAATTTCTAGAAACAGCAAGAGCTGAGTTCTGAAGTTCTGCACATGAAGTAAAGGGACCTGATCACCCAACATTAATACCCAACCCTATTAATGCTGAATGGCAGGCAATCCCACCAATAATATTCCAAAATCTAATGGAAAGTACCATTTGTAGCACCAAAGGGAGGACCAGCATCCTATTTATACCCTTTACTTTTGGAATGGCATGTTCTACAGGCACACACACGTCCGCATAATTTTGCCATGCAGTGTAACGTGTTAGGTCGCAGTCACTTATAAATAAGACGGGGGAACGAGTTATTAAATACAGGGGGAAAACCTTCATCTATTCTACAGATTTTGCTGTTACATAATTTTCATTACAAAATACATAACACAAATACAGAAATATGAAAGTTATTGTTGCCTCTTGTTCACTTATATTTTAGGTTTCGACTGAAAGTCTGATAATATTTACTGTGAAATATGCAAATGTGCAAAAAATCAGATGAGGTTAGAATATGACTTCACAGTGCTGAATAATGTTTCATATATTGCACAATAAGCATAATATTTCAAATAAAATCCCCTGAAATAAAAACTTGGATCCAATAATTTCATTCCATAATGGAACAAACCCTATTTAGATGGTTTCGTTTCTCTGACAGAAAATTGACATTTTAATAATCTTCAAACTGAGTAAAGGAGTGGAAACGAATCATCCATAGATTTGTCACAGCGAGATTATTAATATTATTTGTTACATGCTGGCAGCGTCGTTCTGATTATAAGAAATATGGGAAATGGAGATTTTGGCTGGCCAAGCAAACAGAATAATGAGGCTTTTAATGAGACCATGAGATCCATACAAATTTAACTTTGTCGTATCAGACAAAATGAGATCTTATAGTTTACCGATTGAAAAAACTGATTTTTCCAATTTCCATGAAGAATTCATTCTGGAAACAAATGAGGCCATTTAGTTACCCATTCTGTTTCATTATATGCTAAAGAGAATCCCACAACCCTAGTCCAACACCTCAAAACTCTAATGGAACAACAGGTGTCTAAGTATCACAGCTTATGTCACACATGTGGTGCAGGAAAACTCAGAGTGACAAAACCTCTGAGCAGACCTGGAAAGGACAAACAATATAATATCAACCATTAAACAAATGTTTTATGAGTTCTCAGTTCACAATAATAAAGTACTTTGTCAACAAACGGCTTCCATCACTGTTACATTAGTTTAGATTTGTTTATTGCTAATAACTCCGTTATCTTTATTTTTTACTTGAACTACTATGGTAGTGCGACGTAATTAAAGAGGCCAGCCGTTTAAGTATCGCCATACACTTATGAGGGACGATTTTTTTTGGTGAACCGGAAACCATCTCCTCTCCGGCATAAACGTTATTGTAAACCTGTGATTCTGTAATCTGGGACCCATTCCAGACAGCAGGTTTAACAAATCCTATAATCAAACCTGAATTCTGGAATTTCTGGAATGGGCTCCTGAGGACCGAGCAATTTGGGCCTCTTCCCTCCTGAGTTGAGCAGGTGTTTGTCTGCTATAGGACACTGCAGAAGGCAGAGTGCAGAGCCTGATCCTATTTGAGACGAGTGGGCGTTAGCGTACCGCGAGGCGGTGTTAGCTATGACTTTCAGGCTGCTGGGGTTACGGATGAGCTTGTCCAAGAAGCTGACGATGTCGGTGAACTTCGGTCGGTTGTTGCGGTCCTTCTGCCAGGAGTCCAACATCAGCTGGTACAGGGCCGCAGGACAGTCCATAGGGGGTGGCAAGCGAAAACCTTCATCCACCGCCTTTATCACCTAAGTGGCAAGTGACAGTAGAGTTAACGTGATTGATCGTCTTTATGTATTGGCATCTTATTATCTAATTTATCTGGAGTGCCCTCACTACAGACTGAGGAGCATAAACCTCAGCAAATCAGTTATAATGAAATATTCTCTCCTCCATAACAGGCTAAAAGCAGATTTGGTTAGGAGCCAAACATTCAATTTATTCTTTTGTTTAAAAGAACTTGAAATGATTAACTAATAACATAATATATATCAGAAATGTGTTATTTATTTTGCCTTTCAACATGACCTTATCAATGACTGACTACCATAGACTAAATAAACTGCCATAAACTCGCTCTCCTCAAAAAAATGTCACAATGCAGATGTTGTAAAATAACCATTCACAGTTATGGCATAACTGTAGACAGCAGTTCCAGACTGGCAGAAGACGGCATCTAATTTTTCAATCAACTCCATTCCATTTTTAGGCATTCGCTGATAAAAATGCTCTAATTGTTTTTTTGGTCGCTCGTTTTAGCCTCGCTTTGCCTGAGATTGGCGAGGTCTCCATTGGGTAAACCCTGAGAGACAGGCTCCTCCTCCTCCACATCGCTCTTTCTTACAGACAGGCAGGATGGTACGACGAGTAGAGCTCCTTGTTAAGAGCCAAGTACTCACGTCCTGATTGGACATCTCCCAGTATGGTCTCTCCCCATAGGACATCACTTCCCATAGTACGATTCCATAGCTCCACACATCACTGGCTGAGGTGAACTTCCGATAGGCAATAGCTTCTGGCGCCGTCCACCGGATTGGGATCTTGCCACCCTGCGGAGTGATTCCAGCAGAGACAAATGTACCTTTAGCTGCTACTGCCTTCATCTTTTTATCTTAGACTGTCAAAGGCATTACACTGCCTGCAGTACATACTCAATGATTTATCCAGCCAAATAACAGACCTGACTCTGCACCCTAAGCTTTTCGGAAGTTATATTGATACTCAATTTGTTTACAATGGCTGCAGGATGTCATTTAAAAAAAAAAAAAAAAACGACATGGCTTAACAGACCAAGATGACGCTAAGGAAGAGATATTGAAAAATGACGTTCTGGAGCTGTTTAACAGGAATATGTTTGAATTAATTTCAATCGCCATACCATTTAAAGGCAGTCATTTTTCATGAACAGCCCTATTATTTGAAAAGTTCTAAATTTTTCTGTTTCCAGTGTATTCTGATTGTCTGGAAAAAAAACAGATAATTAGCCACATAAGCAAGAAACTTATCGTATGCTGAAATTTCAAACGCATATATATTCGTGTTGAAAATATCAAGGCCTAGGTTGGTGTCATAAACAAGTCTGAGGACTGCTGACTGGCTGCTCCTGAAAATCCGGCAAAATATATGACAGCTTCTGTAAAACTTCTTAAGTCCTGAAGTTATCCAGCTAACTACCCATGACTCCATGGAAGATGCTCTGCCAGGAACTGGAACAACAAACACTCAATGCAGGAGAACAAATATTTAGACTAAGAGCAAAAAATGCACCATTGCACAGAAAAATGAAAAGTTAATAATCAATGAAGAATTAACCTGACTGATGGTGGACATACTTGCTGTATTTTCCCACTGGAAAAGCTGTATTTACTCTACTCTGAGTTGGGCTCTACCAGGCTGCTGGACTTACTCAGCTCCCAGTCGGCAGTTGTCATACATACAGGGAGAGGACAGAAGCCAAAGCTAACCGCATCCTCAGCCAAGTCAAACTTCTGGCCCTGTCTCTCTGAATATACAGGACCTCAAAAAAATAAACCTACTTGTGTTCTACCTCTCCTGTGTGAACTTAGGCAAACAGCCCGCGCTCACCAAACAGCAAAATTACTGGTCGTTAACGTACAATTTGACATCCGCACCGCCCGTGGTCCTCAGGGCTTAATGGCAGGAAGGTTTGGAAGTGGGCAGTAAACTGGTCTGCGACCAGAAACCCTGACTTATCAGTACTAGAACACTCCTCTCAGGGGAAGGGTGGGAGTTTACTAAGCCACCGCATGTGGCATTCAATCCGTATGACGGTTTATGGTGTCACTATATACAACATGCAACATTAAATCCTGATTATATATTAATCTCATTTTTAATTATGCATCATTTTCAAAACAGCCCAGCATTGTCGGGAAAAAGTATGCATAAAACAAGCCGACTGACACAGAGACAGAGTGATTCGGAATGTTTAGTATAAGGCATTCAGTAATGGGAAAGTGCAAAGGCTCAAATCAGACTCAAATTAGTGCTCATTCTTCAAAGTAAAAAACAACAACAACAAAGAAGACTGAAATTCTCTGCAATCAAATGCTAACGGGAATATCAAAGGATTTGCTCATTCGATTTTGTTCATAAACAAAGAAACGCCTCATTTGCAGCAAACCGGAATAGTCCATGGATTTAGTTACAGGGCTCACGTGTGGTTTCGCTGAAGCGTGTGAGGCATTTCTGAGGGACGTAAAAATCTGTTCTCCCCGGCTCACCCGGGTGGTGTAGGCGGCCTCGGGGTCGTCCTCCAGCACGCGCGACAGCCCGAAGTCGGACACCTTGCACACCAGATTGCTGTTGACCAGGATGTTGCGGGCCGCCAGGTCCCGGTGGACGTAGCCCATGTCGGAGAGGTACTTCATGCCCGAGGCGATGCCACGCAGCATGCCTACCAGCTGGATCACCGTGAACTGGGCGTCATGTTTCTGCCATGGAAAAGATTCATTCAAAACTGGATTATGTTATAGGTACGGCTACAGAACTGCTTTGTAATTACACAAACTGATCAATTAACACATCGTCACTGATTAAATTTAAACCTTCACTTTGGTTTCATCTTCTACTGATCCATTCCTCTCTGATGTCATTTTTGTATTGATATGTATTACTGAAGACACTAGTTACTCAAAAAAGAATATGGACAGTGAACTGTCCTAAAAGTGTCTTGAACTGATTTACTCAAAGTCTCTAAAAGTACCCTTCAAAAAATACTATACCAACGTTGTCAATATCACCTGCTCAGGGATACAACTGATCCAAGATTGTGTGTAAGTTTGAGACAGAATAGGAAGTCGGAAGGACAGAGACTAGAATACGTTTAAGAGAAATGCACACTTAATAGTTCTCCTTCTCCCAAATTAAACATATCCGCACAGATGCCCTACCTCTACAAAATAAAAAAAAATACTAAATTTTAAAACCTGATTCACATTATATGAAACAACGGTAAAACTTTCCTACGCAGTTTGTTCTATCTCTGACAATGGACCGACTGTGGAAAAAGGACCGAGGCGATGCGATCCGCATGCTAACTTTGGCACTGGACTTATTTTGTCCCCAGAGTATCAAATGAAATCTGAATTCTTTCTGCAATTATTCAGAAGTTACAAAGCCGGAAGCTCTATACATGGAAACTGCAAAATAATAATTATAATATAAACATAAATAATGCAATTTAGATAATGCAAAGTATGAATATCCAGTATTTCAGTAGATGTTGCCTTCAATTGTACTCTGAGAGTTAAAAATACCCAAAAATACAGATATGGAGTGGATGCTGTAAAAAGAGTATGTAAGTTTTCTCCCTTGAGTTATTATCTAATCCATATGGGTTATGCTTATTACAGTAATACACTGTTCATTCTGCAGCATGAAATAAATATAAATAAAAATGCATTTGTAGCGGCAAGCCTCAAAATCACTGTCCAGTAAGCGTTTATATTGGCTAAAATGAGCATATTTTAAATAAGTAGTTACTGTTTTTTCAATGATTTGTAATACTTAATAAACTGAAATATGCACAGGATCTGAAACCCATCCACATATAGACAAACAGAAACAACACAAAGTATGTCCTGGATATGCAGTACTGTCAGATGAATCAGCAAATACACTTTGCTCTTCATATTCATTTTTTCCACAATTACTTTCTGGGAGTCACCCAACGTGTATGCATGATACCCTGCCTTGTATCATTCTCCTGGGACTTCACTGAGTAGTGTAAAACACTTAGAGGAAAGCACTGTTAACTGGACCCCCCCAGCACTGCAGGCAGTCAGCAGACAATAAGGGTCACTGGAGCAAGGATTAAAGGGGGAGGAACCCAACAAAATGCAATCAGGTTGACACTCTCTGGACTTCTTCTCACGAAATATAACTAGGGTCAAACCCGAGCCTACCCCCGTTGGACGCATGCTGCTGGTCAGTCCACCGCTGGCAAGGCCTTTTTCCGAATGTTTGACTTAATGATTTGCTGCTGCACGTAGCAGTACTTTTCAACTGGAATCCAAATTTCATGCAGCACAGCTTACAGAAAAGGCCTTTTAATGCGGTAATTAGGAGCCTGAAGGACAGAACTCCCTCGATCTGTTTGCCCGGCGATGCTATCTGCTGAGTAGTCCGGGCTTTAAAAGGTTAACCTCCTCTAGACTTCGCAGTAACAAGAGTACAGCGGTGGCCCAGAGGATCGGAGCGTTTCCAGCAATGACTCGCATCGAGTTACAGCCGAAAACCAAAGTCTATGCATATCACATGCTGTGTGACACAAGCAAAATTTCACCGGACATTTCTGGGAAATTTTTCTTCTGATATTTCACAGCAAAAAGCATGGAAATTAAAGATATGAAAAGAGGAAGCTGACTATCACCGCCGTTCTCTCGTTTTTGGCTAACGTTACTGATGCAGCTCCTGGTTCCCATCTACTTGCAGACGGAGAGCAGTTTATGAGCAGGCGCTGCACCATGCTTACCCGCAGGAAGCTGTCCAAGGAGCCATTCTCCATGTACTCTGTCACAATCACCACTGGTTTACCTGGCATGACACACAGAGAGAAGGTTTTACAGGAAATTAATGAAAGAACTGCAGTGTGACAATCTATAATATTGAACTTAGATGCATCTTTATTGAAATGGCTCAGGTCACTGGAACCTGACAGCCGCTATAATGAAAATGTTCATAATTAATAAAAGGCATTCAAAAATAGACAGCAAAAGATAAGCCAGAGAAAAGTTATTTATTCAATTAATGTTTCAGATAAGGATTCCTCTCCCTATGGACATGCAGTCCCCATTGCTACCATTAAGCAGTATAAAAATCAATCTGTTCCTTATATGAGGTAGGGTTCTCTGTGAAGGTCACAGTGATTTCAGCAGAAGGCAGCTTGTGGTTATTGACCTCAGGTTTTACAAAGCTACAAAGTCAATGATAAAATGACTTTCCCATTTTCAAATTTCGTTGTGTAGAAATACTCATCTGTCAGTGTACTATTTGTTTAGATACTTGTAATCTGACATTCATACAAAACAAACACGTTAATGCCAATGCTTGGGAAATATGTGCATTAAAATTTCATCCATTACATGACATCTCCACATAAATTATTGTTGTGGTATCATTTTGGTTAAATATTGCCTGTGTCCTTATTGTACAGGGCCACACTTTCCGCTGTTTCTCTACTTAATGAATGTCATTGTATAGCATGACAGCAGCTAAGAAAGGATAGATGTTTGCTTTATATTACAATAAAACGTGCCGTAAACTGGGAAGGTATAAATAGGAGGAGGAAGTTGTATACTTAACCTTGGGCCATCTTTTACGTTTCACTTAGTCAAATACTACAATGCATTTTAGAGTATATATCATTTTTACAACATCAGGAGTGATAAACATGAAAATAGCAGAATAAAAGTCCCGTATTGTTACTGCGCAGTATCTGTCTGTTGGTATATAAATGAGCCCATTTAGAATGACGAGTCCTGGATTTATGGGGTTCTATCCAGATATCTATGGGTGTTATAAAAGAGACTGAGTTTAACAGCTGTGTTTTTCGGGGGCCTTGGATTTAGTGTGATGTGTTATGGGCCGCTCACTGGCCGGGCCCCTCCCTTTTCAACACATCTGGGACACTGACTGACACACCCAAAAAGAAAGGCCGTCTTGTTTGGGCCACAGCTCTTCTATGATGCCATGACAAAACCAGGTCAGTACTCATAGCAAAGACATATTACAGCTCCGAGCACAAGAGCTCCCTCATTTAAGGTTCAGATAAGGACAGTGCTGTATGTAGACGTTCAGGACACCCTTGGCTCGGCTCTGATAGCGCTGCCCCAGCCTCAATCTGAGAACCTGCCCTTAAAGCAGGCCAAATATTATATATTTATTTTCCTCTTGTCCTGAGAAGGTTTATCTCTCAGGTTGCAAATGTTGTTGCTTTAAACACCACAAGATCAACTGGGTTGGGATAGTGATTAAATATTCCCCCACCCCCGAAAGAATGGATGAATCCACCCCCTAACATCAAAAGACTACCGTCAATAACAGCAAACATCCAGACCCTATTGTACCTAAAACTTCTGATGCTGAACTCAACTCCATAACCAGATCAGAAAGCCTTGGCAAAGGCAGCAGAGTAAATGAGGTGTGAAAATCTCAGGATTATTCGGAATTAACGCAGGCTCACACCCAAAGTCCAGGAAAAAAAAAAAAAAGGCTTCCAAATCACAGCCCGGATGCACCTAGGTTAAGTTACAAATAATGATATTTTACATTCATTTGTTTAAAGTTAAAACTTTGGTAATGGGGATACGGTACGATTTAGTAAGCAAACAAAAATCATAAAACCAAATTGCATTTACTTCCAATCTCTTTATGATAAACAGAATAAGTAGATGCAATTTTCACTGAGTAATTTACAAAATCTGGATAAAGCAGTTTAGTATATACAAAATATACAATTTGAGTGGAGGTTAAAGTTAACACACAATCACGTGTGAAATGTACAGTATATTGCACTAATGATGTTTTGTAATGACTGGTCAAGATAAAAGTTTTGCTTCAATGAAAGACTAATAAAATAATAGAAGAACAGGTGTTAATATTCAAAAGTCATATTGCAATACTTGACTATGAGAATACCACAGTTGTAGGCTTAAGTGCCCAGCCAGTTACTGGATTACATTTTCCATTTGCTAAAAATTGTGTGCATCACCACAAAGGAAAACAGGATTAAATTGTAATTTCAGACATTTCAACTTGCTAACATGTTTTTGTCTATATATACATATATATATATATATATATATTATTTTAAATATGTGTTGCTTGGAAGAAAAAGGACCTATTCACCAGATATTTTACATTAGAGAAATAAAACAAAGGCTGTCATTTAACCAGCTTGGACCAGGCAAGGTTGAGGCAAAGTTTAATAGGAGACACACATTTAAAACACACAAGCACACACGCAAACAAAATAAACCTTAGTATCTGACTATCAATGAACGACAGAAGCTGAGTTGCTTGTATAAAGACTAAAGCGTCTTTAATAAAAAGCATACTATTTATATGTTATTTATGAGACAGATATTAAGTGACCTAATGATACTTATTTTCCCTGCTAATACCTGGGCCCAAATCACTGGAACTTTAAAACCTAATAAAGTCTTGATTAACGTGATTTTCATACAGATCTGGCACTGTACAAACAACAGGAACATAACTGTATGTACAAATGGGAGACCTTCTGGGCATGGAAATGGCGCAATGACTCACTGGTTAAACTACGTTCACTTGTGTTGAATCATACGCAAAAATGAATAAGTTTATTGTCTATATATTGTTTATATTAAAGCACATTTAGGCAACAATGTGAGTTAAAATAATCCCAGAGCGGAACCACTTATAGTTTCCCAGTGTACTAAAGGGCTCAGAGCCAGTAACAGCACTTACTGTGAGTGACCACACCCTCCAGTCTAATGATGTTGGGATGGTCGAATTGACCCATGATGCTGGCCTCACTCAGGAAGTCCCGCCTCTGCTCCTCTGTGTATCCCGCCTTTAGGGTCTTGATCGCCACGCAGATCTCCTTCTTGGATGGTAGCTTCAAGCGCCCGCAGCAGACCTCACCGAACTCACCTGCAGGAGTGGATTAGGAGCTTTAAAGTAAACAAAAATACAAGATGCTGAAGAAGCATCCTAAACAAAGTATAGGATGCTCTTAATTTTCACCAATGTCAAAGGCATAGAGGTTTCTTCAGCATTAAAGGAAAGGCAGTGCTTTTTGTGGAGAATTAAAATATCCGCTGTATTCTGGGACCAACAGAATTGACATTGATTGTAAAACCCTACATCATATAATGAATGAGGTTACTCTGTAATGCATTTTGTTTTTACATTCCGTTTCATATAGGCAATACCCAGCAAATGATTATGCCAATTACTATCTTCTGATTATAAAAGAGCGACCTCAGTGATATTTTAGGTCATGTGGCCCTGAACTTCACAAGGCGAGCACTTCACAGCGGAATGCATGGTGACATAGATTTGAAAAGATGACAAAAAACAGTAAATATGATGTCACAGCAACCATGCGCAGGCCAGAATCCTGTCTAGGTTCTACGAATGCATGCAAAACCACTTCCAGTGTTTTATGGGAACGATACTACTAACATCTGGAAAACCTTAACACTGACACACAGAGAGCTGCTTGAACAACTGCAAGCAGCACTGATGATCTATATCATTGTCATCTTACAATTTCTTTTGTTTGATCACATGACTCTACAGGCTACCCCATTCATCATGACTGCCTTCACTGGAGATGCTGAAATTGGTAGTGGCATTTTATGTATGGAGCCCCATCTTGCAAAAAAAAGAAAAAAAAAAGAAAACAACAAAAAAAAAAACAAAGAATCTAACTTTTTATTATTATTGTTTATGTTGTTGTTTTACAGCTTCATCACTGCAGCTTAGCGGGTGGATTTCTGAAATTACATAAATGCTGAGAGCAAAGTTTATAAGTGGATTTTTGAAATGATACTTTCTGTGGTTTTGCTCATGACAGATGAAAAACAAGCCTACCATCCCTGAGGTATTTTAAGAGGCTGTTACGTGAATAGGAACCCAGCACGCAACAGTTATAGGTGCCTCGTACGTACGTGCTGCAAGGCATGCTTGATTGTACCAACCATATTAACATGTTGCACAGAGCTTGGATGCTATCGCTGTATTATATTTACCTTGGGTGGGGCTACTGAGTCTCATAGCAAGTCTGAAAGGCATACAGGCTGGACAGGAAATCCTGATTTGTGGGTAATAATTACTATTAACTGATATATGTCAGGTTTGGAGTGACTGCTCAGAGGAGAGTTATGTCTTAACGTTTCATTCGATGCATCACTTACACCAGTCTATGTCAGGACTAGGAATCGCAAAATGCTCTCCTGCAGCCTCGCTACGTACTGAAGCTTAAAACATCACCGACTTGGCATGTGGGAGACAGAGCAGCAGAGGTTGCAATTCCTCTCATTTTCACCAGGGCTGCCACATGCAGCTGGGTTAAGGAGACTGACTCATGGAAGGTTGAGACATGTGTTCAGCACCATTTTCTGCTTTATGTTAAGACAGTAAATGAAGTGTACTACCTGCACCGACCACCTTGTCAATAGCTATACTGGAGGCATCCAGTTCTTTGGCAAATTCGTGGATGGCTTGACTCGGGTCCTCATAAGTGTGTGGATCCACGTAGGTTCTCATGCCTGGAAGCCTCACTGAAATGCAATAAATAAAGTATTGTCCACAGTTCCACGTATACCAGAATATGAATAATTAATAAATGCATGACTGGGAACCAACAATACAAAGTCAGCTGCAGAAATTCCTAGCGATGGGGCAACTGAGCCCTCAAAACCCATGGTAGGTGGGAGCATCTTGAACTTCTGACTCTGCCACCAACATTGATTGGATAGAATTCACAATACTCCCACCCACCATGGGTTTTAAAGCCTCATTTAGGACCAGCAATGATTGGTTACTTCAGGATACTCCCACCCACCACAGGTTTTAAAGTTTGAAGTTGCCATCACTAGCAATTCCTAAATATCCTGGCATAGCCTACCATAAATGAGCATGTATACAAAGGAACTTTATCTTGGCTAATTCTTGAAATAGGGATTAGGAATTGTAAGGAAAAGCCTTGGTACATAAAAACACATTGTTTTTTTAGAAAAGAATCCTTAACAAATTTCTGGAAACAGAAAAATGTTAGCTGTTCTAGGTGCTATATATAATTTTTGTTTGTCTATCATATTGAGACACCATAGAAGTCCTGAGACCACAGCATACAGTAGCATGTAATAACTCAAAAGAGGGAAATGGGGAGGGACACACAACAAGTGAATGAAGAGAGGTGCTTACAATGACCATTTCCAAAGTTCAGCCTTTTTTCATCAGAATGTTTCGATTTTCTGTATCCACAAAACCTGTCAAAATTGTTAATTATGAATTGCAATTACAAACAAGAACACAGTTTATGAGTAGCTAATTTCTGAAGATATTCTCCCTTTTTCATACAAAAGCTGTAAGGTTCTACCCTGAGTGTTGGTAGCTCCTCAACTAGTCCATGTTGTAAATTTAAATATAATAGTGAATCCTCTGACAAATGAGTAAGCAAGACCTCCTGGCTGGAGGGAATGGAGGACAAAGGACTGGGTATAGCCTTCGAGTGTTAATCGTAATTTTGGGTGGGCCAGTGTCACGTGACAGCATGTGCGGTCACTAACCGGCTGATGAGAATGTACCCCACCACCGTCAGGAAGATGATGGCCACAGCAGAACAGATGGCAATAAGGATAAGTTGGCTGTTCTCACTGGTGATGGAGAAGGCTGTGGAGGGTGGAGATAGTGAGAGAGGCATCAGGAAATGACAGCGGACTGGCCAGGCAGCTTGTAAGAATAAAAATGGGACTGATGTTCTACATGTGTTCCAATTTTATGATCGCTCGGGGCCTTAGAGCTCAGGGAATGTCCTAATAAACTGCAGGATATATTTTTGCTTCAGTCATTGGCCTCCGAATCCTCTCTAACACCAAGCTGTAACACCAGCACTTAAATTTCCTCAAGAATCACATCTTCGTCAAGAATGTCAGAACCACTAAATATGGCACATGGAAAACAGCAAATAAGGATGTGCACGCAGTCATCATCTAACATTTTTTTAATGCAGACATTGCAATTAACATACTAACAACCAGGACAACCAAACCAGAACCTACTGAAAAAATGGTTAACGTTAGATTGAAATTCATGCATAGAGCTTTGTATGATGATCATAGGTAGAGGGGACACTACTTGAGAGTGAGGGACAGGAACTCACAGTCTGGACTGGTTTCAAACTCAAACTTCCTACTGCTGCTCCCATATCCGGCTGCTGTGCGTGCCCTTATCTGCACCGAGTACGTGGTGTCTGGTTTCAGACCGGTGAGAGTCACGTTGGTGCCCTTGGACCTCAGGATGGTGTAGCTCGTCTCTTGTTCCTGCTTCAAAACACCAGCGGGGAAACCAAGAAGATGTGGGGGGGAGGGGGAGCACACGTTAAGACCTGATCAGCACGAGTCTGGACCACACCATGCCCCAGGCCTGCTGCATGCTGAGCCCAGTTATCAGTGTAGGGCACAAAGCCCCTCATGGAGGCTTAGTCCCCTGCATTGAAAACGCATTTATAATCATCTGCCACACGAGCCCGAGACGCTTCTCCAGCTTCACTTGATAAATTGCCACCTTTACGCTTTTTTTTAACGGCATTTCGAAAGATCTCTGCACTCTCCCAGTCCTCTTCAGCTGTGAGAAGGCGTGAGATTCATAGGTGGCCATTATGTTCAAAGCCATTGTTTCCAGATGTGCTCCTAATGGAGCAAAGCTGCAGAGCAAAAACGAGCGGGCTGCCCGATTTACGGTGATATAGGAGTGGAGGAAAACAAAGGCCGTCTGTCGAACGTGGAGTCTCTCGTCTACCGTTTTAGTCATTGACAACAAACACGTGTTTTTAACAGACTTCTGGATCCAGCTCTGTGTCTTCATTTCCACCATGAGAACAAACACATTTACACTTCATTGATCTCCTGAACTTTCCGTCAGGCTTGTTGACCAAAACTATCACTGTTCCGCATTATGTTGATATAAATCTAGGAAATCATATTTGTAAAATGATTTTTGAAAATTGTGCCAGGAATGGTACAAAATAGCATCATATTTCCAGTATGCAGGACAGTTCATTTCTGACAATCACATATTTCACATCATTTCCCGATGAGATGAAAAGTGTATATCATCATTTGCTACTTAATACATCATTTTATGGTTTATATACCAGACAAAATAAATTTGAAGTACAAACTAACTTCAAAATATATGTGAAATTAAATCTAAGCTAATCAATGTCTGATTAGCTTCTAATTACAGTATAAAATTCCAAAAACTGAACAAAAAAACATTTGAGTTAAATTAGCATATTTTTCTTTCATCCATTCAACTTCCATAAGTACTTATCCAGTACTATATCACAGCCTGGAGTGTATCCAATAAGTATAGGTCATAAAGCAGAGACACAAGACATGAGCACAAAAACACACACACACAGACACACACAAAATAAACAATTAAGGCACACCAATTCACCTAAGCACACATCTTTTAGCTGCAAGAGGAAAGCACTAGCTACAGTAAAATCAAGTACAGTACAGGGTGAACATGCCAACTTGATGAGCATGGGGGGCAGAGATATCTTCTTCATAATTTATAAACACATGAATTCTTGCATGCATCTCACTCTACCACTGGCATTCCCAGGCTTACGCTAAGAACGTCCTTCAGCATCCCTGAAGCAGCAGTGAAAAACAGTCAGGCTTATTAGACGCATGAGCAACTATCCAGCTGGACAGATGTGCACAGGGGTCCAGCACAAAATCTCGAGAAAACCTCAAACTGTGGAAACACTATTTAGTCAAGTTTCAGAACATTGGTGATATGTTTAGGTTGATGAAAATCAGTGATGAAGTCTATAATCATTTTCAGAAAGAAAGTGAAATAAGAAATCTCTTGCATTTATTAATTTTGCTTGTTTCTTGGACTTCAACGTGAGACCAGTGACTGACGAGCCTCTTGCCTAATCTGTTCCCAGATCAGTGACTCATCTGGAACTGTACCCTGTTTCCAACAAGCTCCCGAATAAACCAAAACACCTGCCCTGGTACAGGGGTCTGTGCTCCATCCACTGTAACCCTTACTTTGTACATTTCTACTGGGATTTTGGATCTTTTTATTCAGTTCAAAATTTAAAACAGAACCATTGGATGAAAGAAAAAATTCACACCACTGAAATGCAAATACTAGGAGAAAATGTAACATCAAAGTACTGTCGACCAGCACAGATAACCATTTCTGTTACCGTTACACACACCCATACAAGGTACCTCTTTCTTAATAAAGACTTTTTTATCTGACATGAGTGTCTGCTGTTTCCATTTTTCAGACACAGAAAAATAACTACTGTAGCTTTTTCTGTGCTAGTATGGGGCTTCCAGAATTGTTTGATGTATTAAATCTTTAAAATATAAGCTATAATAACACCCAGACTTAATTCTCTATAAAGAATCAGGTTTTAAATGGCGGCTGACTGCCACTGTGACATTGATCTCAGGAAGATGCATTCTTTGTGTATGTCAACATCTCGTTACCCAGCCTAAATCCCATTAGGAAGTCTGAGGCATGTCTTCCCTCTGTGGTTCTATAACGAAAACACAGAACCAAACGACTTTAAGCAAACAGGGTGGCCCAGCAGAAACACCTGTTGTTTACTGTTTGACATGGAAACCGCATGCAAAGGATCTTTTAATGTAAAGGGCGATAACAGGCTTCTATGGTGGTACTGACATCGACGGCCAGAAATGAAAATATTGTTGTGACACATGAAGCAGGTGAAATTCTTATGTGTGGTATGTTGACAACCTCCTTGACCCGTTTTCACATCTGCATTGACAGTGCCTTTAAGTGTACAGTTTCTGTACACTGTAGTCAATAATGCATAGACAGAAATACTGTTAATCTATTATTTTTCCTTTGGTGGTAAGAGGATAGAAAGTCTTACATTACTTGTTTTTCACTTGTCAGTAGTTCTTTTCTTTGTTTTTCATCTAAAAAAATGTCAGTTAAGATACCTACTTCACTCCGGACATTTAAATGAATGGTACATAATTAACACTCGTCTACCAATTTAATTTGCACTTAAAACGCTTCTTTGCCCAAAACCTCAGAAGCGTTTACGAGTCTTTAACGAGTGACGCCATTATGGTAAACCAGGCTTTTGTCAGCTGAGGATTATCAGGTCACACTCACTGACTCTCTGTAGTGCCTGACGCTAATATTTAAGGGCCTGTTGATTGTAAATAATGAGTTATTTTAATGAGATTACCGATGACTCATGTCATGTCCGACAGAGTGGGCATTCAAATGATTGCCCACAAAGAGATTAAACAAAGGTCCTCTGAGCAGACAGTAAGGTGACCACAGGCATTGCCAGCTTTCATTTTTGCCAGTAGAACAAGCAGCGACATATGAATTCGGATTCAGCGTTGACCTTAAGAGATCCAAAGGGCTGTTAGGTAAGGGAAGGTGACACTTGCAGTGCCTGTGAACAGCACTAATTCTCACGCTGAGACCTCAGCGACACTTTTATTGCACATAATAAACCATCAACTCATTAAACCAGACCTTTATCTCTGTCTCTGTCCCTGATAATGACAAAAAAACATACTCCCAGCAGACTCCAAGTACTCAATAATCTTCACTACACGCCGCAGCTGGGACTAAGTCATAAGTCAACCTATAGAAGTTAATTTTCAAATCCTGACCTTCAAGTTATAAGCAAGTCAAGTCATGTCAGAGTACTTAGTCCAACAAGTCAGGTCAAGTCATGTTCAGGAATCAACAAGTAGAAATACCATAGATATTGACTTCAATTAAACAAAAATACCTGGTGTATGCTGATGCTTTTTGCTCAATGATTTGGACTTGAAAATTATTTGAATGTTCAGAAGTATTTACATTCAATCATGAACATAGTACAAGAAGTCACACACAACCACAATTAACTGTTTCATTAAGAAACTACAAGTCGTATACTTAGTTTCCATGTCAAAATAAATTGGAAAAGGCTAAACTAATTACATATTGCTTACTATTAAAAGGTAACTGAGCAATCTGCAGTTGCTTAGGGTCACTGACAACTTTACTGCTTATGCAAAGTATATTCATATCTGCTACTGTAAAATTAAAAAAAAAAAAAAACAGAATCCATTAAAGTGAACAATTTTAACATGATCTTAAGCTAAACTGAAAACAGCTGACATTCCAAGAATGTAAAAGACAAATTGAATGATTATTCGCTTTCAAAAGAAAACCATTATTCTGGGGTCAGAAGCAATTTTATCATTTGAAGCCGAGAAATGAGAATACAAACCTCTTGTATAAAATTAGAATTTTTCTTCATATTAAAGTTAGTTCATGTTGAAAGAATGTTCTGGTCACCATAGTTGTTGGTGTTTAAGTAGAAAGCCACTTGAGCTTTGCGACAATTTGTGTGTAATATTTACTGGCTAAATATTTCTCACAGATGCCATGCTGCACCAAGTGGAATTACAGTATGCTGTGGTCAGAAGGGAGAGACAATATTAGTACTTGTATTTTAATATGGAATGATTTTTTAAAATTATATTTTATAACTATTCTCTGCTTTGTGCAGTTACAGTATATTGAATAGCAACGTAAGGAGATATGACTCCTTATATATTTATTGTTAGCTTACGTGGATTAATAGGTCTTGAAATAACTACTGAAATCTGACATCATGGTTAATGTGTCACAGATTTTTAACCCCTGGGCTGCGCTTTTCTTATTAGTGGCGTCATCCATAAACTGTATGTCTTTGCCATCGTGTCTTCCAGTCGTATTGTAATATACGTACACTGCTGCAGAGACAGGAGATCATAATGCAAAAAAGACTGTTAATACATTAATAGGATATCACATTTTTATAAGTCACTGGTCTCAAGTTAGAGTCAAGTCGAGTCATTAAGAAAAAAAACATGATCTGAGAAGAACAGGAATTTCCTCATTTACAGCGGCAGCAGCCAGTGTGAGATCTGAAGTGACCTTACCTTCTCGTAGTACTTGACTTCGTAGTCAAGAATGATCCCATTGGGTCTCTCTGGCTCCAACCAGGACAAGGAAATACTCCTTTGAGATGATTTGTTCTTCCTGACGACTGTGACAGGAGATGGTGCTGAAGAGGGAAGGGGAAGAACTTATTCTCCAGTGTGATCTGGCCAACTGTGGTGTCATGCTGGAGATTCACCTAGAGTTCACTCGCTTTGATATGTACAATCAACGTCATAACCCGTGTGTCAGCTAAGGGTCGTCATCTGCTGGCGAAGAAAGAAAACAATGGGCAGAGAAGGACAAGGAAAAGCAGAGTCAAGACTACAGAGGACCCCCAGTGGATTCTAGACTGTTCCGTGACAACCAGAGTACATAACTGCATTACCTTGTTATTTTGCATTCTTGGAGCTGCCCCAACAGTTGTATCCTGGAGCAAAATGGTTAATTGGCACCACCCAGGTAGAATAAAGTTAAATCACCAGGTGCATAGGTGTCACCTTGGACAACAATGTCAGGTAATTAATTAAAAGTGAATTAAAGGTGCCTCGGAGTTGTTAGCTTGACCCGGAAGCCCAGATGTTGGTTTGCTCCTCAACCTCACATGGTCCCAGTCTGCTGTTATAATCAGACACAGGACACCCTGCTTTTTTTCCTGTGATTCATTTATCCTCACCCCTGCCCCCCATAACTGTGACAGCACTGGGGCAACGAAGGCATTCAACGGACCCACAGCTTTAATTTCATTATACTACAGGAAAGAACTCTGTTGTTCTTTTAAATGTTTCATTATACTAGAAGTCTTTTTTTTTTTTTTTTATCCTTTCTGTAGGTTTTTTTTCGAATCAGTCCAGATGGACAAGGTCTGTATCCTACCTTTGTCCTTTCCCATCTGACAAGGAAATATTATGAAATTATGAAATTTAAAGCAGATATTGTGAATATTAGCACTTATGATCTACAAGGTCTTGTATAGCAAACTCATTTCTGAAAAGACATTATACCGATTGTGGCCATAAAAAAAAAATATATATACTTAAGACACATGTGCATGACCCCTTGAAGGAATCTACAGATTTTGTTGCCAGAATTGAAAGCAGATGTCAATTTACTGACATTCTGCCGATACTCCACCTCCGGGCCAACCTTCAAGACCGAAGCATGCAACAACAGGATCCTGAACTCAAGGACAAAGGCAAGACACTGCCCTGAAAAATGATTCCAACTAAAGCCAACCCATCATCTCTGTATTTCAGGGAGGGAATGAATCATTTCAACATATTGCTGATTTTCTTTATGCATTCCACATTGCCTTGAGATTAGACTGTTGTGGAGATGGATTCCTTGGGTACAGCACACATACATTGTCCATCTTGCTCACCCTCCAGTACGTCTCACAGCAGACAAAAGACACACCACGGTAAAAGTCTGCTTGGTCCTCAGTGTTCAGCTCTGACCACATGGTCTCAGGTCGCAAATCGCTCTTTAATAACGGGTGCGTCAAAGGGACCAGGGTGACTCATGAACGAGATATCATTTTCGGACTGACGATCTCTCCCAGGCCACAGCTGGCCCTGATCGAATCTTCACCACAATGTTTTTAAAAAGGGGTGGAATCGCTTGACGCAGCCATGGCAAGCACGTAAGGTCCACTTCTTTCAGAAATGTTCAGTAAAAATAAAAATAAAATGCTCACAAGGTGAGACACACGGGTTATGTTGCAGTTTGCGTTGTTGTGTAGTGGGGGTGTTACAGCTTTACGAGAGTCTGCGTTCTGCAGCAATCCGTTTGATAGGAACAGCAAACAGAACTGCTTGATGTAGGATTAGACAAGAAAGCTATGTTCATTACAGGATGAGCCTGGAACTGGGTGAATATCACTCAAATATTAATACAGAACTACAGTAGCCATTTTAGTGAATGTGAATAGAAATATGGAGTACAAATTCAGGCAGGGAAATCAGGTACAAGAATCTAAACTGTAGTCAGGGTAACTGGGCAAAACAAAACACAGGACGGCAATAAATAATCTTTTTTGGAAATGAGGAACACATGGAGCAAATCAGCACAAAAACCCAAGTCACCTGATTTTCTCTCCTGTGATGGCCACACCCCCCCATTGCCAAATTCTCGTTTTTGTTTTGTTTGTGAGTCTGGTTGCAAGACCACCTCCCCACACTGGGGTGCTGATGATGTAGCTGTCCTTCTGCCAGATGTGGTCCAGAGGTGCATCACAGCTGCATGCTGGAAACAGCTTACCACGGAATTACACATCCATCCCTTTCTGCTTACATCCCAAGGCACTGTACAGACAGCTAAGTTATCGGCCCAGGCCTGTGGGACCATCACACACAAAGGGTGTCTCTCCAGAGGTCCACATTCTCCCATATTTCTCATCGCAGCTGCAATAAAATATGTATTTGGGTTCTTCTCTGCCTTGCACGTTTGTGCAGTACAGGAACAGAGTAAATGGTGGGACATACAGTACATGAAGAATGATCCGATCCTCTGCAGATAAACAGGAAAGCCAATCCTACCAATCAGAAGGATCATTTCCTACAGGGAAAACCTTACTGCCATAGTCCTTTGTGCCATACAGAGAAATGAAGAGACTGAACAGTGCTAAAGGCATACTTACAGCCTGTATATCTGGGAATTTAAAGGTACTTAAAAATATAGAGTGAAAGGCACAACAAGTAGCAGTTATAATTCACACAATATTGTCTTGCCCTCTATTCCAGTGTGAACACAGGAAACCTGTCCTTCTAGATATCTTATATGGAAGGCCCTGTTAACACCTGGGAGTGGAAGGGGAAACCACATCACGTAGTAGGGGGATGAATTTGATGGTGCAGTGTCAACATCTGTGGATATAACTGCGATTCAGTTCCCGACCTTAACGCTAACCCTATCCTTAGCAACTTCGAACAAAATCAGAAATATTCCAGAAGTCAAATGACTCCTATGGAGGTTAGTATGACAAACTATTAATCTTGCATCTGTGATCTGTTCCTCTGCTCACGCTTCATGACACACATAACCTGTGCCTTTTAAGCTGCTTTGAAGTTTCTGCTTGAAATCACCTGACAGATCCTTTGCTCACCGCACTTAAAAGACGGCAGGTAACCCCCACCAGAGAACAAAAAAAGAGACACTCAGCCATGGATGAAAATGAACCCAAATTGGTAGCAGATGTCTGAGGGTCTGAAACGTCAGCTCCATGTCTGTAACCCCAAGAGGACAGCCTACAGTCCAGTATGGTATAGGATATGAATGCATGAAGGATCGGCTCGTTGTGGGTAAAGTACGGAAATATTAGGGGCAAACACACAGCCTGCAATAAACTAAGAATAATATGGGCATTTATACTTTTGAGAGCAAACTTATGCATTGAATCTTGAACTAATTCTGCAGCACATAAATGACTGCCTTTTGATTTTATTCGTGCATGGGTTTGTATGTCTATATGGGGAGGAGGGTCAACCACATCTGTCATTACTTGGCCTTTTACAATTCATCTTACCGTGACCCTTGCCGTCCTAAATGGGTGACTGAATTCATTTCCCACTTGCCTGTTTATTTTCAGAGGCAGCAGGCAATAACATAACCTGACTTGTGTCATTCAACATCTAGCTACGTAAATGTTAAAGCACATTTTTTTTTTTTACATTAAACACAGTCGCTTGTACTCAATCCAGGCATCTGCTAAGCAAATTAAGAGGAAAACAACAAAGTAATTTCAGATATGGCCAGAAATGACACCACTCACAACTTCAGAGGAAGAAGCTCACCAGCTTGATTTGTTGTTATCGTCACCGCAGCAAATTGGCGCTGGGTGGGTGCGAGGGCAGAGACTCCGTTGAGAGCCTCAATCTCAAAGGTGTAGTTGGTATGGGCCAGCAGATCTGCTACAGTGACCGTGGTGTTACTGAGCCCCGTTGGGCGCGGCAGGAAGCGGACCGCACCCCTGCAGGGCTCACACTGTTGCTGGCCCCGCCCACACCGCTTGCACGCCACGTTGAAGGTCACGTCCTTCCTCCCTCCTGTGTCCGCTGGCCAGCTCCAGTCCAGGATGACCGAGGTCTCGTTGATAATGGAGATGACATTTCGAGGGGGCGAGGGTGGCCCTGTAGACACGGCAAACCAAGTGGTTATCACATGACACACACTTCCACGTGCTCTACGTGTTACCAAGATCTTCACAGACCAAAGAATAAAGACTAAAAGAGACAGAGTGAACCCGAACCAAGACTCCGGCTCCAGCACCAGTCCATGTAGTGCAGGGGTGTCAAACTCCAGTCCTGGGGGGCCGCTGTGGGTGCAGGTTTTCGTTCCAGCCAGTTCCTTCTTTTACGTGAACCCCTATCGTTTAATCATGTCCCTATTTCCATCATTTTATATTTACTGTCAATAACAGAGCTAAAAGGGAGCTTGACGTTAAGGACATTAAGTTAGTTCAGTAAAAAAGGTATTACCTGCAGTTTCTTTGTGGTCTGTGTCAATTGCTAATTATCACAGTAGTGGACACACCTTAGGTCATTGCTGTTCATTAGGCCCTAAAGAGCATCAGTGACCTAATTTGTGTTTCCACTGCTGCGATAATTAGCAACAAATGGAGAAATGAGAGTGATATTAAGAAGCAACATCTTACCCTTTAAAAAAATCTTTAAAAGATAACTAAACCCTGCTGAGAATATGCTGATTGACACAGTAAATATGGAGCGATGGAGGGCATGACTAAATGAGATAGGGGTTCACGTAAAAGCAGGAATTGGCTGGAACGAAAACCTGCACCCACAGCGACCCCCGGGACCGGAGTTTGACACCCCTGGTCTAGTGGATTAAGGCTAACAAAATAATTATGCAATTGCACAATCAACACATATACTAAAGTGATTTTAATATCACACTGACCTGACAGGCAGGTACTGATAGCAGGTTAAGACACAGAAAATCAATTACATGTAAGGCAACACCAGCAGACTTTAGAATTAGATCACCTATCTATGTATCAGCCTCCAAGACACCTGCCATCAGCTGAGTGTAGGTTTCCGAGCCAAAAAGTACAAATACTTCACCACCACATCAACTTCTGTCTCAGGTGAATTAACTTTCATCGCAGCAAGCAATCTAGAGAGACAGAACAATAATGCATGCTTCCCTCTCAAAAGTAAACATTCCTATTACTTCACCTGCTAAAACCTAATTGCCATGCAGATCCTTAGTCTAGAGCCACTAACACAGCTGACATTATCTGAAGTACACCCATTTATACAGGTATAATGTGAAACACTGGGGACAGGGGACAATGGGTATGACCTGTAATTTATCACTAGAAGAATATATCAGCCACACAGCAGGGGGAACAGGAAGAGGGTGTTAAGTTCCCACCTGTCTGTAATGTCCTGAGACAGCCTTTTGGCGTCCTCTGGGCTCTTTTCCAGAAGAGCCTGGTATCGGGAGAAGGACTGCACCATGCCCATGTAGCTGCAGACTGGCATGGATTTCTTCACCCGCACGCAATCTCGCCTGGGAGTTTCAGGAGCATAAAAAAGGTCAGCGCACAAAAGCTCACCACGGAGACATTTGACGAGGAGAAAGCTAAATTCCTCTCAGCGTCCTGACAACTTATTTACTTATGCACTGCAGATTCTGCACACTAGCAGATTATATTTCATAATATAATTCTAACTGCATGTTATTCATCTCTGTTCCACGGTTGATGTTCCTACAATGTTTTTTAGAAATTTGCATGCTTCAGGGATAAGAATTTCTCCCGTTTTGCATAACCACATATTCACTAAGGTCAAATTCAGAGGAGGAGTTTGTAACCTAGGGTGACGATTTGTCAAACTTGTCACCGGATTCCATCCAGCTAAAGACTTCCCTGCCCCCACCAGAATGACAAGCATCTCATTAGTATAAATATGCACTGTTTCACTTACATTTTATAAATATAAAACCTCTCATTGAAAATCGTTCTTACCATTCCTTCTCTGGGTATGGGATGGAGTCAAACATTTCTTTATAGAGATCAAAACGGCATGGTTAAAAAGAAATCAAGCCATTTATTTTTAAATCAAACTTTTAAAGCAGACTAGGATTAAATCTCATCAAGTTACTTTTAACATTTGATGAAAAGTATCTGAGCCATTTGGTGCTGGAAAATTACCAATTGTCACTTTACTTTCAAATGGCATTCACTATTTGTAGCCTGTTAGCATTTGATGACTACTGTTAGGGGACAAGGTCAAGTGGGAGCAGATAGTTTCTTTTTTTTTTTAAATCTCCATTGTTCAGATGCTGAACGTACTATATGCCTTCCACCATGGCCATAACTGTAAACGGGTGTCATGTAACCAAGTAGAAACATGAATATAAACAGCACCTTTGCCTTGTCGCCGTGTCCTGTGCTGACATCTTCCTGACCTCCCCGCAGATTTAACTGAGCTCTTGGGAGCAGTCCCCATACTGGAGCTCCATGTCTGTAGTGTAGCTGAGAAGTGCCAGGCACCCTCCTGGCCGCAGCATACGCAAGCCCTCTGCCAGGAAACGGGGCTGGTCAAACCAGTGGGTGGCTACAATGCCTGTCACCAGGTCCGCACAGCTGTCTGCTAATGGCAGCTCTTCAGCCGGGCACTCCCTGTGTCAGAGGTCAAAGCAGTGGACCGTCCGTACAACAGGCAGAATCACTAAGCACAGACTGACGCTGTGAAAATAATATTCACGCAGGTACATACTAATTACAATCCAATAAAACCTTTAACAGCTGTGTTCTACTCATTACTCTGTTTTCCATTCATTATATAACTGGTGCTCTTAAAAATAATTTAAAACTCTGCATCCTAGCCTGCCATAAACACCGCCTACATGTATTTCTTGAGAGACTATCTGACGCAGTGCTCTCCCCTTTGCTAACGCAACACATACCCCTCCCTCATACCATTGCCTAGAGAAGACATGGCATAAGACGTGTTTTTATGTGCAAGTTGTATGCAGATAAAACTTTTCTTTTGCCATATGGGCATAATAAGACTTGAAACCTACGATGGGTGTACCAGGTATGATACATCAATATTTGAACGTATGTGGAGCAAATTTAATACTCACCGAAACCCTGCTCCCTCTTCTACCCACTATCTTTATGACGTTTAGGAGACGTTGGGGGCATTGCCGTGGATCCAAGCCATCTCCAGCTGAGCGGGCCTGATGTCTATCTGAACCACCTGGTCGAAATATGGGGTGAAGCCAATCGTATCCTGCCCAGAGCCACAGCCCATGTCCACCGCCAATCCAAAGGGTTTCGCTTTCTGATAAGCAGCCAGACACGAGAGCAAAGAGTCATGATCTTCAGTTTAAAGTGTTAACCAGGAACAACTCTGGATTAAAATTCTACTTTTAGAAGTGACCAGTAATTTATGTCACAGGTTCAGCTGAGCTGCAGGAGACATTAAGGAAGAAAAAATATAAAACTAGTTTTTCTGCAGAGATAGAACGGTTTGTCCTACTTGGTTCAAAAACTTGGAATAACTTTATATATGTCTGTGTTACTTCTCACATAACACAAACGACACAGGGGAGTCACAGGTGTTACTGAGAAACGAAGCAATCCTGTCAAATTGAAATATTTTTCAAAAGTGAGATGAGTGAAATTGTACAAAAGTCAACTTCTCAAAGGCTTTACTAACGCAGCAAGCAGTTTCTCCGGGTGGGGGGGCTGTCACATGACTTTACGTTTTCCTCCAGGAAGGCCATAATCTCCCCAATGAGCTGCTCTGAGGGGGAGATCCTGTATTTCTGGTAGGAGGCAGCATGTTCCTTACCCTCAAACAGATGGTGAGCCATGACGATACACTCCTGCACTGGTGTGCGATGAGTGCAGACTCAAACTGGATGGAGGAGTCATAACAAAATGTGTGCACACACTCAAAATGTTCCCTCAGCTATGAGATCACAGCAACGGTTCCTTGAGATTATAATCTCGTCTATACATTTACATTTTATTCATTTAGCAGACGCTTTTGTCCAAAGCGATATACTGTACAGTGAGGCAGATGCAACACAAGCATACAGCATTTTAAAAAGCTATCTATGGTATAAGTGCAGCTAGGCTGAGTGTCCAATTAAGGACCAGCAGACAAGTGCAGGTTAACTCTGGATTAAGAGCTATGTAAGGTGTTCTACCAGAAGGTAACTCTAATAGGAGGCAGCAATACATAACCAAAACGATTAGCAATGTAGATTACATTCAATTGCTGAAAGTAATAATACACTAACCTTAGGATATATGTTCATATTTTTCCTATGCATATGAAGATCCATCAAAAAAAATCTGAAATTAAAGTAATAATTGGATGGAAATGCTCATTTTCAACCAGTTATCCCCAACTGAATGAGATGAGAACATTTAGTACCTTTATATAAATGGAGATAAAGTACTGTACCTGTGACCCACAAAGAGTCCACTGGAATGTTTCAGCTGGCACAGGCTAGGAAGCAGTGGGTGGGAGTGTTACAGTGGAAATGAGAGTAAAGCACTCATGATCATGAACCCAGTCACTTTGCTGAAAAAATGTGCTGTCAACCCAATAACCTTATCTGTTCTGATGTTATTTTTTAATGAGACACAATTCAGGTAAGGAAGTCAAACGTATTAAATTCTGTAATACAGAGGCCAAGTCTAGCTAACGAGTAATTATTAAAGTTGGCTTTTTACCTAGTCAGTTGAACTAGTCAGCTAATAAGCTTTTCTAGTTAGGTGTGTTTCTAAAACATAGATATGTAATGCTTGCTGGTTGAGGATCTGTATTTGAATCAAGTTTTAATGTTTGAGGTACGGGTAGCCAGGAATACCATAATAATGCCAGGACTAGATTTATGGCCTAAAGGTTTACATTTCATATTCCAGAATGTTGCTGCTAATGTTACTTGCTTCTGTAAAACACTTTTTAATGAATGAATGAATGCAACTCATATAAAAGGCACAGTTTTACATCTGAATGTCTTTTTGTTAGCCTGTTACATAGATTGTATTTGTTAGACAGTCTGTGGCTTACAAATGTGGGTTAGAGTAGTTTCATGTTAATTTCAACAAAGTTAATATACACCAGCCCTGATCCAGGGAAGCAAACGGCACAGACACTATAACAGCGTTTTCCAGTTCAACTATTTTCTCTTGAAAGACAGATTATCAAATAAATATGAAATGTCAAATGTTGGGAGGGCTAAGCATAATAGTCCACTTTCACACTTCCGGGTTCATAAACTCAGAAGTGTTCACTTGCTGGGGTCTGGCATATTTGGTTATATCACAACAATGTCTGAAACCAAGTCAAAGAGTTTCTGTAATGTTCTTTTTGTTCTACTTTGAAACAAAAACAACCATATCTGAGTTTTACCGACTTCCCAGTTGATAAAGGCCAAGTCAAGTCACGTCAGCCCAAGCCCAAATTGAGCCAGTGAACTTAGTCAAGAGAGTCAAATTGAGTTGGTGTATTTAGTCCAGCAAGTCGAGTGTCCTGCGATAGATTGTCACCCCATCCAGGGTGCCCCCCGCCTTGTGACCTCGGCCTCCTAGGTTAGGCTCCAGGCCCCACCATGACTATGAATAGGATTAAGCAGCTTGAAAAAGGGATGGATGGATGGATGTCACATCAGTGTACTTAGTCCAGCAAGTCAAGTCACGTCAGTATACTTAGTAAAGTACAGTA
>JAACJT020000078.1:898483-963952 GCA_009936485.2 Gymnarchus niloticus
ATCTTACCCTTTAAAAAAATCTTTAAAAGATAACTAAACCCTGCTGAGAATATGCTGATTGACATAGTAAATATGGAGCGATGGAGGGCATGACTAAATGAGACAGGGGTTCACGTAAAAGCAGGAATTGGCTGGAGTGAAAACCTACAATGACAGCAGCCCCCCAGGACGGGAGTTTGACACTCCTGGTCTAGTGAATAAAAGACAAGATTTTTCTCAAATTATCACTAAAAACACATTTAAAACCATCCTGCAATAAAAGCCTTAAATCTGCACCTATACAGCTGATATATGATAGGAGTATACTTGTGCCGAAATGAGCCAGTTTATGCTACTGCATTTAGTCAGTGTTAAGAATGACAAGGAAAAAAAGCCGTTAAAAAATGTGTGCATGTCAGGCCGCTCCGTGCTTTGATCTGAAGCTGTAAAGACCCATGTTTGACAGATCTAAGTGTTTGCTACTCTCTAAAACTTGACTCAGATACTCAGGGCTTAATTCCAACATCTCTTAACCTGTTTTGCTTTCCCTCCAGGGACTAAGAAGAGATGATATCCTTTTTTTCCTGATGAATCACCTGCAGGGATGTGGTTTGGCCTCTCAGACATAGCAAGGGGCTGGAAGGCATAATAATAGAGTCCACACCTGCTTTGGTACAGGATATTGTGTAAGATATACAGAAAGCCAGCCTTCTCCCAGATCTATTGTGCATCTTCAGTATGGAATGTTAACTTATCACCTAACGATAGGTAAAACCGTCTGTCCCGAATCATAATGATGTGAAACATTTGAGTTAACCAAGCTGGTCTATTGAAGGGAACTGCATCTTAACACAAGATTATAGCGTACAATCTTGAGACAGATGTGTCTGAAAGCTGAACGAGATCCGAGAAAGCCACAGCGGGCTACCAATTTCTCACAATTCTCGGATCAGCCTTAACATAAAAAAATGGAATGTTCTTGCAATTAAAATAACTTTCTGATGTTTCCAGAATGGAGTGGCAGTGCTACTGGAACAATCATAAGACATAAGACGAAAGCAAAAAAGACAGGTTTGTCATTGTTTTGGAAGGTAAAGCGGTGTGGAGAAGTAAAACACTAAAGGAACGATGTCTCAGTCAATCTGACCAAAATGTACACATCCCTCGCTATCAAGAGGTGGACTGTGACCATCACTGTAAGACAGGAACACAGCATGCATGGCTCTGCACAAGAGCTTGATGATCCGTTATGGACTCGGGTCTGGCAGAACCATGAGATCCACAGAGAATCTATATTGTACTTGGAGGATGGAGATTCAATCTGATTGTGTCCCCTTTTATGTACATCCAGTTACTTTATCAATGCATGATAAATTAATTTAGTTCTAAGGCTGCAAAGCAATTTCACTGATATTGCACTTCTGTCAGGGATTGATCTAAATAATATAATTTTCTACTGAGCAATAATATGCATCCATCCTAAACAGGGTCGGGGGGGGTGGATCCTATCCCAGGCGGTGTAGGACACAAGGCAGGAGCAGTACCTGGATGGGATACCAGTCTGTCTCTGTGCACACATGCTCAAAAACTATGGGTAATTTACAGAGAGATCTATCAGTTCACCTAACAGCATGTGTTTGGTCCATGGGAAGAAACTGGAGGAAACCCGCGAGACACAAGGAGAATATGCAAACTCCCCACGCTCAGAGCAGAGGTGAGATTCGAACCCCCAACACTGGACGTGTGAGACAACAGCGCTAGCTGTGAATTGCCTCTGTGTATAAAATGTGCCACATAAATAAACTTGTCTTGCCTTACACACTAAGCTAGTGTGTCCCCTACAGAACATGCAAAATGTTCACGTAACTGAAATGAACATTCAAGGGCTGAGTATGTCTGCATGAGGGAAATGACTACATTCCAGTAAGATCCATGGATTTGCTGGCTGGCAGATTTTTACCATGTACTAATGTAAATGCAACAGAGCTCAGTTAGAGAATACAAAGTGAAGAAGGAAAATGGTGACACCGAGAGAAATTACATTTAAATGAACTTGGCGAAAAGGACATATAGGAAAAATGTGAGACTTAAATGCTATAAATGGGTTACAAGGACTCATTTTGCACTGATCAACATTCTGCACAAAACTGCTTTAACCCTATCAAATCACGTTATTCAGCCGTACCAGAAGGCAAATGGGTATGACGTACTTTTGGTTATGCTGTGCAGGATTCAGATAGAGATGAAAACACAGTTATAATGTCATATTTTTAAAACATAACATTTAAATTTGCAACACAAAAAGGTAAGGGCTTAGGTATCATTTCGGAAGTCTCACCCCATAGGTTTCAAAACACTTGGTTAGTTATTCATAAATACTCATTGAATCCAAACTAGACAGATAACCAGGTTGTTCTACAAGAAGCTGGAAACAGTAGCAGAGAAGGCTTTAAGAATAAAGCCACGGAAGAAATCCATGTGCGTTATCATTCAATTTTTCGGAGGGTGCAATGCTTTAGGTGTAGGTAAGCCCACCGCAGGTCTCAGGTCTATGCAAGGTTTGTGCCAAGCATCACTTGGGCCTGCTGAGGTTGAACTTAATTGGAACGTTTTACATATTTTGAAATGGCCTGAAAACAGACAGACTATATAACCTCTGTATGACCTTGTCTCATTCTCCACACTTACTATGCCCCCCCCCGAGTGACGTTTTCCAAACGCCTCCCAATTAAAGACCCGATCAGAATGGCACTGGGGTCGGGGGGGGCTTATCTTTCAAAATGCCATGGAGATAAGACCGGCAGCTCCTGTGTGTACACCTCATGCTGCATTTCCAATTCATATTCAGATGAGCATCTGTTTCTTAAGGTACATCCACCAGATGCAGCGATTAGCACGACTGCTCCAAGGATGTATTTAGTCTGATCTATTAAGTGAATGCCAGCTAACGGAAAGCATTATGACGAAGTCAGCGTGCTAGTTGACGACTTTCTTTTAATTAAGATGCTATTTGTGATCGCGGATGCAGTTGTAAGATTCAATGAAATATGTTTGTAATCCACTATAAGCTGTAAATAAGTGGTTGTTGTAGTTATTATAATTGAATGCACAGTCCCATATTATCTTTATTTAAATAAATGAATACAGGCTGCCTTTTGCATACCATACTGTGTGTCTTACATGTAATTGGCCTCAAATTCAACATGGTTTTCAGTGATTCGTAGTTTAGCAAATCATAGCTAATAGCTAGACCATCATTTATAAACAGTGTTTTTGAATATTTGGCAGTCTGCTCACGAATCTGCTTGCCATATGAATTTTCTACAAAAACAGAGTCAAAACCATAGTCTACAGACCCTCTGGGCATAACTCAGAAACCTTGTAAACAAAACATACCGTAATCTGGTAGAGCCCATGGGACTTTTAGACAAGTGGATCAGAAGCATTACTGAACTGAATTACAGAAAATCATTCTCAATGTCATAATACCATCATCACATTTAACTATTGACAACAAATCAAACAGAAGCATATTTTTAAAAAAAATAAAGATTTAACTTCTGTTAATTTTGTCGTTCTATGAATACGACGAGTATGTTAAATGAAGGATATTAAAAGTAACAGTCATTGTGATCTACCAAAGGCTTTTTTTAAAAAACAAGATAAAGTTTCTACAGTAATGTAACTACTTGCATTTGGAAAAAATGTCATGCGTGTGAAAAATTGACAAAAAAAAGAAAGAAATATTACATTGCCGATTCTTTATCTTGCATTCCGTAATAGAGAGGGCTTCGCAGAACACAGTGTATGATTTGTCGTGGAGACACTTAGAAGGCAACGAGAAGAAGACCTACGGGAACACGCCATTGAGGCGGGGTCGTCTTCAGAGCGGAAGTAGTTCCTGTCACAAACACAGTAGATGGAGCCCTCCTGGTAGGCGTGGCTGTTGGGGGGGCACTTGGCACACTTGGTGTTGCCAGAGGAAGACTTGTAGAAACCTGGCCTGCACGCTGAGAGAGAGAAATAGAAGAAGGGAAAATGAACAAAGGGCAGGGGTGAGCAGGTGTGTAATGCCGGAAAAGCACCTAGCACAGTTACACGGAAACCAGGTGCTCAAACTACATCCCATGTTCCAAGTCAAAGTCATCATGCCGGTAGAATCAGACAGCCAGGATTCTGTCTACATCATAAGCAGAGATAAATAAGTTAAAGTCCATCTTACGACGCAAACAGCAGATCCAATGGCTCTGTTGCCGAATTCAGATGTCTGACCTACAAACCCTACTGGTTCAGCAAGAGCATTTTTCCACAATATCCTCTGTCAATACCCGATGAGGAAACAACAGAAATATACACTTGCCAAAGCAATTATTTATTAAAGGATGAGTTGGACCTGAAACAAAAGACGAACTAGCAGTATGATGAACAGATGCTGGCAGATCACTATATGCCATGCCTGTTTTAGTGCCAGTGTCGAGGAAAGAACCAGCTTCCACTGAGTACCCAGCAAAGTCCTAAACTTGAGGAGCATGGTGGAGTATCTGCACAATAAAAGCGGAGTTAGATTCAAATTAACCTCCACTCCACAGGAGTTTCCACTGCCGGGCGAAAATCCTGCAAACACTGGCTGTGCTCATTACTGTGTGCCATAGGAAATCAGATCTGATGCAGGCTTTCAGCGTCCCAGGATGAAACAGGCGCATACCCGGCAGGGATCCCTCCCCATCCAGGACGGCAAACACACACACATGCAGATTTCTACATTAATTGACACTTTTTCAAAATGCTGTCATGTCATGTCCTCTAAATTTGTACCTGTGACTGCATGGAGTAAGACTGAATAGCTCATGCTGTTATTGAAGTGTGCTTGGAAACATCTAGGCTGGCTCCTTGTGACCAAGCAGAGAGAACCATTCTCAAAGCCATCCCTCAAAGCCATTCCACTCACTTTGCCACTCTTTTCACAATGATGTTCTGTGCTTTGTTTTCAAATCTCAAAACCTCCAATGGGTGATATTCATGGTTAGCCATCCTGTTCTGGCTAGGAAAACTATTTACTGTGGAATTTTCACAGGATACCTATTACATTTGGTGCTAGTAAATTCTGAAATGTAATATCACTGTATGAACTCTTTGTCAGTCTTTGTGTTGAACAACAGTCCACTGTCAATCAATATCAGGGCATGTCACAACATGCAGAAGGACAAGGCTGGATGCGTTTACTGTAACATCTGCCACTCTCAAAGCCTGTCACAGCTGATAGATTCATTCAGTCTAATTGGCAGATTGTAACCCAATCTGATCCTTCTCTTCAGGAATCCTGACAATAAAACAGTTTCACTCTCTGGCAATCCATAGCATACTCTAGCCCACCTGAGCATAAGTCTGTAACAAGTGCAAAAACCTGCCATATAAATCATACATAACATGTTTATCCATATGCCTCTACTCTGTATATATGCCAATGTTATTTATTATTATCTTACAATAAAAAAGCATCATTAGTATGTAATACACAAAATAGTAATTTTGTGAACTTGCTCAGAAGATGCTTTTCTACAAAGTGAGTTCTTTGCAATTTTACTATGCAATCATGCAATATGGATTTCATAATAAAATACAGACCAGGCAGTCTGCTTCAGGACAGCAGGAGCAGACTATGGAAAAAGACTGGACTTTTTGATCACAAATCCAATTATACTAGTCACACTTCCTATTTATGTGTAATTTTCCTATTTTGTCTTCTTTCTATATGAGGTTCCAGAAATAAATTAATACATCGTGCCTGCTAAACGCTGAATTTTCCATTTCAAAGGCATAAATTTGTGACATTTTAGGATATTTAACTGGAGAATGTGCGTTGAGAAGGAAAGTCATCTCACTGGATGAAGGACGCTTCAGCTTTAGTCCTCAGTTAAATGATTCTTAAAGCTCCCAGGATCTGAACTCATAGAATCAAATTCTGTAAGATATTTATATGAGCACCATGAAAAAGCATAATTGTATATCTTGACACTGATTGCTATTGAATCCTCAACCAAATGGAACTCATATGAAGTAAAATGTTGGTACATGTGTAATTCATTTAGTAAAGGAGGATATTAAACATTCATTCTCCAGTCTGAAAATAGATAACCACTGCTTTTACTCAGTATTGGAAAAGCCGCCTTTGACAGGAAGAACCACAGTCAAAGATTTGCTGGGTTCTCACTGTGCTCTGCATTGAGAACCTCTTCAACTTAGTGAAATATATGAATATTTGAACATAAACATCTCTTTTCAACTCTTGCTGCACCATCAATAGTGTGTAGATCTGGACTTTTAAAGGTCAATCCAAAACGTGTTTTTTGACTGAAGGTGATTGCCATTCGTTATCCATGGCGATGGTGACTTCCTAGAGTCTTTCAGACCATTGCTGACTGCATGACCCAGGCTCAACTTAAGCAGAGTTTCATCTAGAATTCTCATTTGCAGAGCTGTAGTCATTTATGCTGGCTCACTGACTTAAGATTCATTCTTTGGTTTTTGCCAGACATACGTACCCCATGATGGCCAACGTTAACTTTTCACTCAGATGTCTAGAGAATATTGTTCCTGAATTCCTGAGAATTGTGCAGGTGCGTTTTAGCAAACCTGAGATACACGCTGATGTTCTTCTTAAGACCACTGGTTGCAATTCTGTCATGCATCAGGTTTTCTCATGTTTTTCTGACAGTGAAGTCACACACACTGACATTTGCCAAAATTAGAGCGGCCTGCTCCTGTGTTGATTTACGGTTCTTTGTGACTTCCTGGGAAATTTAAGTCATTGCCCTTGGAGAGGTATTGGCATTATAACCACTCCTGAGAAGAATCTCTGCAATCTTAAACTTTCCCCATTTAACAATGTAGCTCTGTCTGGGATTAAAATGGCTTTGGTATAGTTTACCAGGCATTAGGATTTTTTTTTTCTTGTGTAATTTATTTGGATCATGGCATGATGTGCCACTGGATGTTGTCTCCTGAGAACTTCACCCCAATGGAAAAAAGTAAACCAGATCTATAATGGCCTAAATAACTCCAGATTCTTTACCAAAGTATTTAAAGTTCTGAATATAATCACACCATTCTTTCTGCTGAAATACCTGGAGATTATTCATACGTGAATATTGAATAGCATAAAAATAGAATCACCAAACTTTGGTGTTATGATTTTTCTTTGACTTACTATTACAATTAAAAAAAAAAATCTGACAAAATTTGGTGTGGAAAAACATGTTGACAATGAGACCAGGGTTAATTTCTCATGGCACTTAACTGACCCTGCATTCATATCTGTCTCATGCGCAAAACAATCATCTACATTTTGATCTGCAGAAACAAATGTGGAAGATTCAGTTTTCACTGTAAAGTTACTGTATATTCAAAAGGAGGCAAAACGTTGACACTCCAGAAAGGTATCGATCATTTAATGGTGTTGCATGAATTTCAAAGAAGTGATAAAGTCTATCAAGTGTCAACAGTTTTTTTTTTATTTTTTATTTGTTTCAGCATGTGATTAGCTGTACAAATATCTTGAGCTCAGCTGCTCAACCGAAGAGTCAGGAACAAATGAAAACATGACATATGAACGCCCATCTAATTTCTGCTGGTGTTAAACCACACCAGCTTTTACCACGATGAAGGAAGCCAAGCTCATTCTATATCATCCAGTAAACAACAGAGCTGACACCTCGATCAGGAATATGCACATTCTCCTGCCACTCAATCATCAAAACCAATTGGGTGCTGCAATGCTGGAGTCAAATCACAGTCAGCCAAAGGGCCAGGTCTATACTGAACTTCCCGTCAGTCATGAATCCAGAAAAACCTGATTGCCCCCCCTCCACAATCCCTCGGACTGATTTCTAATTTTCCACTATCATTTCTATTCACACTGAGGTCCATCACAAATTTGCATCCATAAACAGAGATAGGATAAAAAAAAGGAAATTAACAAAAGTGTCCTTAAAAGGTCAACGGAGCTTCTTTTTTTTTCTACCCTAAAACAAGTCAAATTAGATGACAAGCTCATAGGGAATTGTACCTGGTGGGCTTGTTTACATCTCCAAACCTGTGCCTCCATCCTGCCTGCTTGCTTTAGACAATACAGCTTCTGTGATGGCATCTCCCCGGCTTTGAAATTGCTGCTTTGGTATTTAAATCAGTCTCCAATCATGTAGCTTATTTAGTCCTTGGACGGCTGCAGAGTCATTTGTAATGTGCAGATCCTAACCCAAGGGACCGAACGGAAGCTTTTAAAGTCAGTGAAACCCAATCCTATTTCTACTGTATACCTAGCAGCACCAACATTAATCCATGACAGAAGAAACTGACCCTAATCAGAGTGTGTTGGCTACTAAGTGTATAGAGTGTGTGTTACACAGGCACGGTATTTGCAGATGTCTAATAAAATTAGGCACACGCATTACCAATGATATGTTACACACATATACAGTCAAGAGATGAAGAGGTGACATAAAAACCAGGTAAATGATCGTTTAACGAGGATCTCTTTGAGAGAAACTCTTCCCTGGTTTCAGCAAGGAGCACAAACCAACGTTATTATCTGCCATCAGTATGGGTGGTCGTGTGGCTGCTCTTGGTTGACATTGGTCATCTCTCACTGAAAAGCCAGGTCAGAATCTAATTCAGAAACAAAGCAGGCCTCTGGGATAAGTCTTATAGCCCACAAGGTATGAGACCTCTCTCTGAGTTTACCAGAAGGACATCTCAAAGCAACTCCCCCCTCATCCCCGCAAGCAAGATTATTACCCTTTCATGGAATGAAAATGAATCTATTCAAACCTTCAAAGGCTAGCAGGGAAAATTTGCTTAAAGAGTTGCTTAATTGGTGTTTCCCTGGTAGAGCTTCATACAAAGGGGATCTGAAAGTGGCCTCAGGTGTAGCTTTGGTTAAGGGGCTTTTTGGGAAGGGGACTTCAGACCTTAGGGCCTTATACAGGCCGTTTGATGGTGTTGCAGCTATCCTAGAACGGCTAGGTCAATAGGGACCCATGGTGACTACATCGTTTCCTAGCAAAATCCGTCTGCGTTTAATAGCCACAATGCAGTATTGTGTGATGTACCGTCAGCCACAGTATAGGTCTATACCACCACTGGAGGCCACACACTGTCTTCATGTGGAGGGCCTGCCTGCAAGGCAGGCTACCACAGCTGGAGTCCGCACTGGCAAGACAGCATGCCTGGATAATTCCCAGGGTGCTCAGAGGCCCAGCAATCAGCTACTTGCAGACAGACACATTGACACCCAGGCCTGGCACCCATGGAGATGCCCATTCCATCTTTGTCCTGCCTCTGTGCTCTGGTGTTGGACACGAAGGGGCATGCGAGCCTTTCTTGGGGACGCCATTTTGCCCAAACTGCATGGAAATAGCTCAATAAGCCTCCACCACACCAAAATCATATTGCCAAAAAATAAGAGAAAATGAAAGAACGGCTGTGAAATAAGAAAGCGTATTAGCATAATTTTCACAGCCTGGTGGAATGCAAGTCCCTCTTCCCCCTTTCTCAGGCTTTGGCTCCTCCCCGGTGCCATTGTGTGAACCGTGCTGCTTTTACACCAAGAGCACACAATGACAGCAGATTTGGCCACCAGCTAATCCCCCATTGTGGCAGGTTTACAGTCTCCCCATTCTCTCCCAACAGGGCCCGATCCATTTCTAGGGAGGCTCCTGGACCACACGGATTCCTCTGTGGCTGATAAATCTATCACACTGACAAAGGAAGCGGGGGTCAGCCAAGGGTCCAGGGCTTATACTGGCCGCTTTAAAGTATGCCGACTGTCAGCAGCGGGCATGACTGATAACGGACATATTATTTCCTCAGAAGAATGCAGGCTGAAAACTGGTAATAAAACAATCCGGATCCGTGAGCCACGCCCCCGGGTATTGTAGCGGACATTGGCCTCTGTATGGTGCTCAGGCACGATAACCACACTTTTCACAAGGCTATGGACATTAGTGTTCATCCATCTAGGAACAAAGGACTATCTCACATTGTATCAGCATGTGAGAATGGGCTCAGTTCCCGCAACAGACAGGTCAAACACATGTGTACTCTGTGGACAATGACGGTAACACGAAGTACAACAGATTCCTTTCTTTCTCTGCAGAGCCAGTTTTCATTATCTGGAAAATTCTGTATGTATAAATTATTCATCAGAGGCACATACGAGTGTGTAGGTCCCTGCACATCTTTGCGAGCCCGCTTCCATGCGACCATGCATCGGTTTGCTCACATGCTCTGCTTTCAGCAGCGTGCATGTGTCTGAGTGCCTGCCTGAGGGTACATCCCAAACGTACGTGAAGGTGCTACTTTGCGGAGAGGCAATCCACGTGAACAGCCGCCTCGGTGTCTGCTGAGCAAGAGTGAGGAGGGGAACATCAAAATGGGTCAGAGGGAACACTCTGCTAGAACAACATGCTCTTACTAATGCTGTCTTTCATCAGGCCTTCGGCGGGATGCCGCCTGGCCAGGAAGTCCTTTGACACAAACGGTCATGACTAAGCTACAGCATATCCTGAAGTAGCAAAGATCTCCAGACACTTCTGGCTTTGCACTCTGACGTAATGCACTTTGACATCATGCATTTTAATCAGGTTTTAATCAAGAACCTTCAGCCAAGGGATTTCACAGCTATAACACTTTCATAGTCTGAATAATTTTTTTCACCAGACAAATTCAAGCTGAGTTTTGCTAAAATGTATAATAAGACATTCATGCCTAATCTGCCGTTAAACTGCATGAATCTGATTGGCCTCAAAATAGCTGTCTGCTGCCATGACCCCAGAAAGCCTTATGATTTCTTCAAAGTCCCTAAAGCACTGCAGTCAGCACCGTGTGCGCGGTAAACACAAGGCAGGCTATAAAAACAGAAGAGGTTAACAATCGGGGGACGTTCCCCGCCACCACCTAGGCGCCAACTTCCTTATGTGAGCCGACGGGAGGCACAGCAGTGGCACTGGGATGGACTTGGACGATGTCTTTTTGGTCCTGTGGCAGTGACTGTCAGCCTCCGTGCTCGCAGATACCCTTTTCAATGAAAGTCAGCTGCCCTTGATTGGACTAATTAGCTTGTTATGACCAAAAAAGAGGGTCAAAGGGGTAGATTTTGGAGGAGGAGTGTTGGAGGAAATCATGTGAGGGGCGTGGTAGAAAAAAAGATATTAACACATGTATGACTTTATTATGTGTTTTTTTTTTTTTTTAACAGAGCTTCATAGGATTTAAGAATGTTGCTTGATTCTGATTTTCTTAAAAGTTCCTCATTTCCCCATTCTTAGTTCTAATTTTGAACTAATAAAGTCCACTGCCCTACCCTCGTTGTGCCATCCCTTTGTTTCGGTTTATGACTGATACTACCCCTGGACTGAGAATGCCAAATGTACATGTGTGTTCGTGTTTAAGCTGAGGGTGCCTGGTAAAGCCTGACATTTCACACATTCTGCTACCCCACTGTTGGAACACACCTCATGACAATTATCACAGCTGTTACTCCAGTCAGCGGGACAATAACTCAGCCGAAAGGGCAGGTGACGGCTTTCCACTCACCCAGACGAATGTCTCACCTTCTCTCCTCCCCCTGCTTGTTCCACATGGCTTCCCTGTCCTGCCCTCCCACTGAAAGGCACTCCTGATTAAGCGCTGCACCATCCCTAACACATCCAACCCACCTGCTCTGTGAGACCTTCTGCACAGGCTCTCTCCATTGTGTGCCTTGTCTACTTTAGTCCATGCCTAAACTAAACTCCACCTTACCGTCCTTGGCTCCTAGCTACTCATACAGAACAGCATATGAGATAAAATAATGCTGAGAAGCTTGTAGACCTTGGCAGAACTCTGTGAAGCTGGACCATGATGTCCAATTTTGTTTCTAATAAATAGGTCACAAGGCATTAAAGCTTTCCTAATCTGCACAAACAGGTACCAGCCATAGATCAAACTAATTATGGCTAAATGCATTGCCTTGCAACACTGTAGTCAATAATAATTTGCCATGGGGGAAGCTGTTGACATTACATGAGTAATCTTCACAGGTTCGGTTTCCTGCAACACAGTTTTTAGACTATGTGCATCTGCCTGTGTTTGTCAAGTGGATCGACGCAGCGAATGATGCAGCTCAGGGGAACGTAGAAATGCAAAGCAATTATTTCATAAGCACACAGCTGATGTATCATCATCAGTTGGTGGGAAGGTTTATATAGCCTGTGGTGGCTTATTTTCCTGGGTTCAGGCTTATGGTTACTTCTGTTGATGAGTGAATGAATCTCCTGGGGTTATGACATGGTTAACTGTCAAAGCAGTGCTCCTAGGCAATGGTCAGGACTCAGTACTTCAATTAACCCCAGCTGTGCAACAGAGGGAAGACAAGAAATCTGTGGCTCTTTCATTTGCACCTCCAACCCCCCCAAAGAAAATCCTGAGTGGAGGAGGTACCACCCCCAAATCCTCTACCATCACAAGCAGCCAGTCTGTCCTCTTCATGCTGAGCGAATACCATCATCCCATGTGTCACTGCACACAGACATATAGCCATGGATCTGTAGGTAAACCACCTGGACAATCATCTACATGGAAAGAGGCCATCAAAATATAGTTACACATAAAAATTTATGTCCAGTATGCAAAAAGTCTGCTTTTCCCTTAAAGTCATCTCCCAGCCAAACATAAGTTTAGGTTTCAGGGCTGATTATACACCAAAAAGGCTGTATTTTTTATTTTTTTTTATTGTATGCACAGTAAATTGGTATGCCTGGCCTTGAACATTACCCAGACTGTTGTTCTATCCTTAATTACTAAACACACCACCCGCCTAATTTTCCTGTTTCCAGGTAATAGCACGGCACACGTACTCCTTAAAATAACAACACGAATCACAGGGCATGGACAGAGCTTAAACAGAGCTCCAAATGTAGAGGGCTTTCAGGCTTCAGAATGTCAGGGCTTTCAGGCTTCAGAAAGTCATGCTTCAATCCTGAGTTCAGCTATTATATGACAGCGTAAACGAATCTGTCAGTAGACACTTACTTTGGGATATAAGCAGAACGTCAAGCATAAAATCAGATTAGCAGTTCTTATTAGGGAGCATTGCTTGGACCGATGCAAAATCAGATCTGGAGTTTGGTGTTTTCAAATTCGGTAACATGGGAAGATTATATTTTATGTACAGTATATTTCATTGGTTTATTATGTGCTGCTGGACTGGCTGATTAGTACATCGGTTAGAGATTATGTCTATTATCCTAGTAGCAGTAGTACCCAACTACAGTAGCTATGGGTTAGGAAACATAATGTATGGTGAATTACTGAGCATAATTATAATAATTAAAACACCACTTCAGATGATACATCACACACTTTATGAACTGAGCAGAATTTTTCATCTTAAAACCGGCTCCAAGGACATACCCTGTGTGGTACACCAAAATACAGAAAACAGTTTTAAGGAGCGAGATCAGATAGTAACCTATTTTCCCAGTAGAGAAAGACACTACAGGAAGAAGAGTCTCCGAGCACAGCGAGGCTCCAAATGGGCCTTGCCGCACGGTACGTAGTGCGGATAGCACAAGGCTGTGAAATGGCACAGGCTTCGTAATCCCTGCTGTAAGTCCATAGCCCTGTTTCCACTACAGAACAGTACAGACTGCAAGCTCTCCAACACAAAAAAACAAACAACGTCATACTGCATGAGGTCAGCTGCCAGCCCCCCCCCCACCCACCCCCAAGAAACAGACCTTGTGACCTCAACCACTTATGTTACTCATTGTGTCACTGTATTGCATAGCTTTCCCTGCTATAAGAATGGCAACCAAACAATAAATAAGCAATCAATATCACCCACAATCATAAGGTAATTTACTTTTAATGTTTTCACTAAAATTCCCACCCCATTTTATGCAGTAAGCCAGTATTATACATCCCATTGTTTTGATTAATTATAATCATCTCGCTAGATAATAATCATTATTACCTCAATTAAAATGATGGGTAGAGAGGACACCAGTTATACAAAGTACAATTTTCTCTTTGAGTGATTACCGTTGACCCGTCAAATGCCTCAGAATAGAATTCGCAACAAAAAGAATCTCTAAAGGTAAACAGCTGAAGGTTATCCAGTGCTTACCAGTCGCAATTACCCTTTCAATCAAACACCCCTCTAGGTATCACTTCGGCATTCCGATGGAGAATGGAAGGAGAGAGAGAAGTGTGGTATCACAAATATTGATTCTCTAGTTTCTTCATACAGTGGGACTGGCAGAAGTGAAAGTTGTCACATTTGCCAGTTCTCTTTGTTTTGTTACACGAATGTTTAACACAGGAAAGGCAAAATGGGAGAATTTCAAGGAGCGGCTTTAATGGAATTGATCACGACTGTATGTACGATTTCCATTTAACTGAAGCACATCGGAAACATAACCATGAGATGAAGTGGAAAGTACAAAGCTGTCACTAACATTGATTTAGCGTTAATAATATGTTCTTGCGTCAACGACTGTCGTAAGCTACAAGGTAACTTTAATTTATTTTCTCACAATGTGAATGAGGACTTCCATTGTGTGCCCGATATCTTATGCAGTAATTTGTTAGTGTCCACATTAACCAGGAGAAACACCAAGGTTAATGTCAAGAAGCAGTACCACCAAAGGCACATAAACACCTGTGGTCATACTTAAAGGGCTACGCGACAAATAGTGCAGCTCACTGATTTCATTTATATTGTTTATTTGAAATCATATTCTAAAAATCACCGGTAAAGAAAAAGTAAGTCTGACTGTTGTAAATATAAATCTACTATATAAATCTATCGAGGGCTTCAAAAATTAAAAAAAAAAAAAAAAAAAAAAAAAAAACACGTGCCTTTATATTGGTTATTTCTCTGTCCTTATTTATTACAGAGAATGGTTTCAGGACCTGCCCAAGAAAAGAATTAAAATCCATCCCAAAACTGTGATGTCATTAAATACTAAGAAATAAAAATTAAAAAGAAATAAAAACTGTCCCGAAACTATAATGTCTTTAAAGCCTAATAATAAAAAAAAATAAAGACTATCCCAAAACTGTGACGTCTTTAAAGACTAATAATAAAGAAATTAAGACTGTCCCGAAACTGTGATGTATTTAAAGGCTAGTTATAGAAAAAAAAAAGACTATCCCAATACTGTGATGTCATTAGCACAGTCTTTAATAAATGTGGCACAAAGTCTGCATGACTTCAAAATACAGGGAACATGAAATTTCTGCCATTATAAGCTTAGCTCAGTTTATAACAATGCACACATTTTATTTCACCCTTAGGACACGTGTGAAACTTAAACCTTTTCCAGTAATTACTGAACATCACTCATATTTGCTTAGAATCTTGTCCTTGGTGCCAAAATTAGACCAACACCGTCATAATATATTAAGATTGCACCATGAATGTGACACAGTGCTTTTCATTTGAATACATAATTAATGCACACCTGCCTCTCCAACATTCAAATTCACCATCAATGTGAATAATCATAGGAGCCGACTGAAAATTAATCAACAAAATGTATCTTAACATTTAACTTGCCAACCGCATTCACGGCATCGGCTGCATTATAATGCTTTAATAAGGTCGTTGGAGTCATAGTTCTTCAGAATTACATGGACTCTCCATTCCAGAAGAGTTTATCCTCACTCTTGCATGCTAAATGGTCGCTTCTTTAACTAATGGATAAATAAAATGCCTTACAGGCTTCCGTACCTCCGACTCCTCTCCAGACCGATTGCACAATGAGGTGAACATTAAAGCACAAAGACATTTTAAGAGGCTGTGCTGGGACACCTCCCTCCAAAATGCACTACTGGGAGAAGAAGGGACCTTTCCGAATGCACTGTACATTTTCCTTGTCCCGTGAGTGCTGTAACATTGCTCACAGAGTAACCATTCTTCACGCCCTAATAAGCTGAGCTGTTCAGCACCACGTTTGGCATTCAAGGTGAAGCGACTCCTCGAAGGTTGAGGATCAGTAGCGTTGGACCATGGAAAGGTTTTAATAAGCCGGAGGTGCAGAAATTTGGCTCTCCCTAAGATGATGCATGGGCTCACATACCAGATCCACACTCCTTTAAAAGTTAATGACTTGTGGTCTGTGACCCGTCTTGTTTTTCCAGCTAAACAGAACAGATTCCTCTCTCCGGAATTCAGCTGGTCAATGACATTTTTCACTTGTCACTGCCTGGGTTTACTCCAAAGACTCCTTGTGTCCTGCCACCTCCTCTTCCTCCTCAGGAAACGAAGGGCATCTGACAGTGTCCTAGACAAAGGCTTTTGTCCTTGCCTCAGAGCCATCTTTGTTGTCTGGCATGGAATGTCACATTCCACATTACAGCTGTGTGCATCTGTGTATAATACTGAGTGTTGCCACGGTATTCACCTACTCCCTGATGTTCTGTACATTTTCATTCGGCATGAAGGAGACACTTCAGTCGTTCTTCTTCCACTTCAAAAACTCTGAACGAAATGACAAGTCGTTCTGCATCTGTTTTACAAGATTTAACCTTTTACCTTTACATTTCACGTGGAAATGATTTACATGGGAAGCATTCCTACCTTTTTTAAAATCCTAGATGTACATTTTACACAAAGGTTAATAGCAACTGTTTTTTGGAATATTTAAATTCACATACGTTTTTTGTCTTTTTGCCCGATTGCACATATAGAACTTAATCTCAGAGAATGGTATATTATGGACAATTCCTTGTTTATTTATCTACATTTCTTGATAGGTATGTTTTTCATTAGCTTTGAACTATGTGGACAGTAAGTAAATATCTATAATGGTGTAATTATTCATTTATTAACTCAATACGTGGAACTCTTGCGGTGCGACATTTGTAATATCTGTTGTAAACAGATCAATGTTTTTATGTTCACAGAGAAGGGGACACAGATTTGAGGCAAATAATATTTTCTGTCACACAAATTGTTTCAAATGCTTGCCATAACCCTGTAAATGTTCTATTAAATCTGTTTTTCTGTAGCACATTAATATCATGCCATGCTGTTCCTGTTGAAATGTACCATTGTTCCAGATGCCAGTATATTTTACATACATTGCATTCTGAGAAGACTTCCAAAGCTACCATATCAAATCACAGTACGGTGAATCCAGTCAAACTGCATCATTCTAAATGGACCAATACTGCAGTTGACTGAATTGTGAGCAGAGCCATTGACAACTCTGCTCCAAACTCCCCATTATAGAGGGAACTTTCAGTACGGAGAATGTCTGCTCCCAAATGACATCATCACAACCGTTATGCTACACCTGAACTAATCTACCACCGTCAAAAAGAAACACTAGCAATGTAACATCCTACTCAAAGTAGTAATTACAGTACTCCTATATTCCCTGAAGTGAAGTCCAGGAAAAAAAAGAACAAAAAACACAAAGTCAAGTACATTTTTTTCCTTTTAACTATTTCAGCAACTGACAATGTTAATTGCTGTTGTTTGGAAGCTGTCAGCCAAAGATGACTAAAACAGTATCTGCTCAGCCAGGAGCAGCTAAATGATGATACGATAGTTTTGAACAAATAAACCTTTTCCCATTCTCCGGTTTACAGTAATGATGTGGCTGTTTTCACAGTCCTGGCTGTCTGCTCAGGCACTCAGACAATCCCAGCTGGGATGTTAAGGTGTTGCTGTCTACTCCATTGATTAGTGTGAAGAGGACAGACATCGAGTAATTCCGCTTAGGTCCGTGCAAGGTGTCGGGGCACAGGTGTAGAAATGGCTGTTCTCATTGAGGTGATGGCGTGTCGCCAATGCAGTGAGGAAGCGATGTGGCCAGATAGTTCGGCTTAGCATGCCGCCTAAAAGTTGTCGACGTGAAATTCATTGGCCATGAACAACGTCAGCAAACTGACAATTACTGAATACTAAGTACACGATTTCCCTGAGCCACTGGCATCAATCCACATACGGCAACAATAAACAAGCCTGCCAGCTACATTAATGACATCCGTCAAAATGGGAATGGCCATCAGCTTGCATTCTCCTGCCCACCAAATACCCCTTCCAGTCCCCTAAGGTGAAGCCCCAGCTAGTGCTGGCAGTCAGCGAGGTCTTGCCCCACTGTCAGCCTAGTGCTACTTGCATCAATCACCACCATGTCCCTACATTCAGCAATGAGGCTCCCCCCACTGCTGGGTGGCCGTCTCAGATAAACAGCCCCTCAGCTGTCTGCATCTGGAAACAAGTGGAGAACATTCCTTGGCCCGCGGAGGCCTTGTGTGCAGCGAAAAAGCAAAAAAAAACACCTTCTTGGCTCTGCGTTCCCCAGTCCTTATTCAACCACAGACCAAGAACCAGCTGGCACAGGTTGCCATTAAAAACAAGGTTAACTGCAGCCATGAACCAAATACCAACCCAGAGACTTTGTTGTGAGGAACACAGTTTAGTGCAACCTATAACTAGTGATAGTACAAATGAGACTTCAAAACCTGTGGTGGGCAGGAGTACCTTAAACTAATCAATCAATGCTGGTGCCAGATGAGGTTTCAAAACCCATGCTGGGTGGGAGTATTCCAGACTACCAATCAATCCTAGAGAACCAACCCAGCTCAAGACTGAAGCCTCATTTGTCCCATCACTACAAAAAACCATCTGATACAGCGTGTTGCAATGAACAGAGTTAAGTCAAATGCTGAACCAAAAACAACCCCACTGAGTGTGTCAAGAGGAGCAGGACTCAGTCCAAACCCAGACTGACTTCCAGCCTCCAAAACCTGTTGGGTAGACCATGGTTCACTCCATTCCCAGACAGAAAATCAACCTACAGAGCTTAGGAAGATTGTTTTTCCTTGGAAGGAAGCAGCTGCAAAAGCAAGCAGGCTCTCTTCAGCTGATGCTTCATACAAACTGCAGTGCTGATTTCAGACTGGGGTGATGCTTGGACTGGAAAACATTTCGGGCAACCTATTGTTTGGGCTGTTAATGCAGCAGTGCCTCTGGATGGCAAATTGAATGTGATCGTAGTTTCCTATAGCTACATGCAGCAAATGAATTTTTGCCTTTTGGATCACTATCATTTATTTTCATTTGTTCTATTAAAGGTAGAACAATGAGTTAAAAACTGAAGGACTGCATTTCCACCAGATAGCCATGGTGAAGAGTCAGGAACATGGCAGGTACAGAAAATAACAGAACATCAACTCAAGCACTGCAGTGTTTACTTGTGAAACTATCATTAACACATTAGAAATAAAAGGTTTTGAGAGAAGCCCCATATTATATCACTACGATCTTCCATTTCTGACATTTACAAGGATTATTATGATCTTCCACTCCAGCTTTAGGTATCATTTGCATCCCGAACAAGCAGTAATAATCTGGTCATCTAATTCCAATTATCACCATGGTAACAATCATGGTTACTGGGATCCCAGTCCTGGAATGCACAGAGGGATATGACCTGGATGGGAAGCCAGTCACACAAACAGGTTTTCGCACAACAACACACAACTGAGGGATTTCAGGGTCACCAATTCATCGGAAAGAGGAACGCATGAGCCCCTGGAGAAACACTTTGTAAAGCCATAGGGAATGTAGGAAAGGTGTACACTGCCGAGATGACATCCAAGCCCGCAGACTAGATGCTGTTAGACAAGAACAGCATTCACTAGAACATCAGCCTGCCCCCCGATACCAAGAGAACCGTCTAACAGGAAGTGCACATTGGTATGCTGACAATGTGACTAATGCATTAAATGTGTACAGAAGCTGTGAAGTCACTTTGTTTTATAGCGTCTGCTAAGGCAGTATATAACTTGAACACTGATCTATAGAAAAAAAAACGAGAAAACAAATCACATCCAGGAAAGTGTACTGGTCAGAAATTTAAAGTAAAAACACGGAAAGAAATGAGAGAGTGATGGAAAAACCAAACGCTGTCACCTGAGTCAAAAAAAGTTTTGTTGGGAACTTGGCCTGAGCTTATGTACCGCAAACCCTGCATTTAAAGGTAGTTAGCACACTAATGAAGAAAATCATGTTCCCTGAAGCACATTTAAGTGATTATACTGATGTCTGAGAAGCAGAATCTGAGGTAACCTCATGACTTGACTCAATTGCTCAGCACATCAGACTGCTCTACACTGACTTTCACAGGGGAATCTTAGCCTGACAGACCACAAAATGAGGCCCCGCCTCCAGGCGGTCCACACCTGTAAGATCCATCCTTTCACTGATCGAGACTAAACTGCAGGCAATTGAATGGTCCCTCACGAGTGAAGATCTGCCCACCTGAGAGTGCTGAGTCAACATTCAGTCCGAGTGATACACAGAGAAAAAAAATATTAATACAACGACTTTATGTCTCAACTGCACTGGACATGCTATAAATGACAATCATGGCACGTTAGAGATACAGCAGTGAATTCTCTTTCAAATTTATCAAGGGCATCGCATTCTTCAAAAAAACTGTCAGACATACACAAAGATGATGATGGGTTTTGTTTTTCAGAAGTTCGTTTACTCCTGCAGTCTGTAAAATGACTTATCAAAAGGGAATAAGGATTATAATTGACCTAATCTCATCAAATCGATGCTAATGCACAAGCAGTGAACCTGGGCAAGCAACACTACTTTCCTGACTTTTAAATGGCTCACAGAGTCTTCAGTAAAGTAGCTCGGTGGGTTCTGAAGCAGAGTAGAAGAACCTCCTCCTGACACTTAATGATCTTGACAAAATAATGGTGCAGTCAGCTAGCAGTGGCATCTATTGAAGATCCTGAAATGTGAGAACCGTTAGCTCCTGTACCCAGTGCTCCCAGTGCATAAACACTAAAGTCAGAGAAATTGGAATAACTGAATATGAACTTGAAGTACAATATTTCCTTTGAATTATATCCTTTAGATAGAAGTAGAATTCCTTCATTTTTCCTTTTCCTACTAAGCAGCCTTGTAAATTTCTGCTACAGATGTAATCTGTCCAAGTACCGGGTATCGTTGTGTGTCAGAAGATGGATCTGGATGGACGGACAGTTGACATCGCTGGCTGAAGACACCACAACTGCTGAATGTCTGCCTGGAGTCTGGGGACTGAAGGTGCTGAGAAATATGAACCACGTACTCACTGGTAAGCTTAGAAGCACACAAACCAAGACTTCGATACAATCGCCCTGCCTAACACACAGCAACAAGCAACGTGTATCAAAGGGCATCAGCTATAACCAAGCCAGGGGACAGCTGACACAGGATAAAGAAGAAACGTCATCAAAACAGCTATCGGCCATTTCCCATAACGCCTGGCCCAGACATATTAGTAACTGGACATATATTATGCATGATGCCACAGAAATTAAATTTCAAAATCATTCCTTCAAATCCAAGAACAACATGCTCATTTAACACTGAAAGCAATCCCTAAAGCGCTTCATATATATTTTTGGTGTCATATAAAAGGCACATACTGACTGTGCATTGTTCAGGAAGGATGCCTTAGAACCCCAGGGCGACCGATTGGAAAACCAGCCAAATACTTTCATAATAAGCAAGCACAGCAGAACTCAAAGCTGTCATAAAGCTCCATCAAGAAGGAAACGCTTGTCACAATTATCAGCTGTAAAATCAGGAAAATGTGTGTTCAGACACTGCTGTCCAAAATGTGCTGTTTGGAATTACTGGAAATGAGACTTGGAAAATGAAGGGACTTGAAAGCCAGTCTGCAGATGGGGGTGAGTATCAACGTGACACGGTTCTTCTGATGAAATCTCAACATGCAGAGTTTGCACTGAGCTTGTGTCAACCAGAACCTTAAGACTAATGTTTGCTGATAGACATTTGTGGTTCCAAAGGAAGGCACTGCAATCACACAGCATAGCAAAAAGGAGGAAAAAACTCACGTTAGTGTCTGTACTTACAAAGTATTCTGACCTTTTGGGTTTCATCCCATAAGCCCTCTATAAGTGATTTCCAAAATGGATTGTTGTACTTTATTTGGTCATTATGATAAGATGTGACATGATCTAATGGTTCAAAAATGATGCAATCCGGGGATCAGAAACATGGCATCATATATGTCAATAAATCCAAATGATATGGATAACATGCTGTGAAAACCATAGGGAAAATGGCACTTTCTTCATGTTTGTTCTGATGTCTGGTTTGAAGTGTATAGGCCTTTTGTGCAATAAAAGTTTTAGTTCACCAGCTATACCTCAGCCAACTGGCCAGAAATCAAGAAGTGATTGTTCTGCAAAGATTACCGCTGTATGACGTCGTTTTTTTTTTTTCCCCATTGATAATACCAATTTACACAGGTAAAGCTGCTCTATTCCTTCAACGGAACGTCACGCCTTTCAAAGTCAATCCAATCTACAACAAATTGGATTTTCTCCCCTTTACAGGAATCCATTACGGTCATAATGCTCTCGCAGATGAAACCGCAGAGACGAGGCAGCTGTGTGGGACCGCCGAGGGCAGCTCTCTTCATCGCGGAGTCCACTGACTTGGTCGAATGATACGAGGAACAAGAAAGCATGCATCTAGCAAAGTGGAGATGAACCTTCACAAGAATGGAGTGGCAGGTGGTCGGCAGGTCTATGAAAGGACTGTAAGCTTACTGCCAGCAGTCTCTACTTGTGTCGGTGAATACATTTGCTGTAATCACTAAAAATCTCTGCATGAAACGTCGTCTCTGTGTGGGGCCCTGTTCTACAACAGCAGGTCATTCAAATTTTAGTTTAAACCCTGCTGAGCATTTATTATATATAAAATAATTTTAGGATATCAGAAGACTTAAAGCAAATCAACTTACAGGGAAAACTGTCCTGGTTCTATAAATCTAGCAGCAAATTAATGTACGTTTTGCAGTTTTTCTTTAATAAAGTTGAAAAGATAAAAGTAAAAAAGATCCCCCAATTGGATAAACCATGACATGCTAGATCGATTCGAGGCAAGAAGGACGAAAGAAGATGAACTGTTCAGAAACAGTGTGTACTGGACCGGGATCAAACTCAAGATGGGATAATTGTTTTTTAGCACACTGACAAAATAAACAGAAAGTAAAAGTTTAGAGGTATATAATTATCTTTCCTGCACACACACATACACACCTGCCACGACAAAGCTGAAGGTTAATCGCTAGAGTCTCCTGTTCTCTCCACACACGTGTGCATTTGTATGTGAATTTGAAAAAAGAAAAAAATAAGCAAATATTTTACAGAAGAACCAGTAAATGCTGAATCATTTTCCGAAACAGACAAAAGGTACTGACGGGCTCAGTGTAGGCTCCTCCTCTCTTTCCTTGCTGTAAAATTTATGCTAAGCGCAGGATTGAGATCCAGACTCAAGGTGACGAAAAGCAAAATGTCTCTCTTTTTAACCAGGGGCCAATTTTTCACAGTAATCTCATTTTAACGTTGCATGTCTCCCTTGTGGCTCTCTGCCTTCTGATAACATCATTATTAGGGTGCTGAGATGCACGTTAATAATAATTCATTCAGAAGTTTCTAATTCAGTTATAAGTTTGGATGCAGGAAGGCGACCGCCACCAAGGTTATGGGTGACCGCAAGCTTGTCGACAGCAACGAGTCGGCTGCAGAAGCTGCACCCAGCGGTCAGGCAGGTTGCAGAACCTGCCATCTGGACAGGTGGGGAAAGGATGGAGGACACAACCACGACCCAGAAGGTCTGTAGATCTTTAAATACTTCTTCGCAAGCTTATCATATGGGTCTATTTCGATAAAAGATTATCAAGCACATAAAAACGTTCACACAAATATCATTATATAACAGTTTAAAAATAGTTCACAGGTATAATTACAAGACCATAATTCATCACTGATAATTACCATCTGTCTTACAGGCTGTTTGTGTCACTCTATTCAGTACAGACCGATTATGTAGATCCCTGCTGGCAGTAAGACTCTGACATCTCTCTCAGTCCCATGAAACAAGACGGTGTGCACGTGAGGAAGCCCAGACGAGGTGCTCAAAATAACCACGCCGCCACGTCTGAAGGAACGGGAGACGGAGAGCAGCCGAGGTTGCATGGGTTTTGATCTGATATCAGGAGCAACTTCTGATGAAACTCAAATGGACAACTCTGAGCGGGGTCTGGAGGCACACAAGAGACACCATCTCCTAGATTTGTCTAAGGTTATCCACATACAGGTATTCAAATATATGTATAGCCATATATTTTAATATGGACTAGTCAGACAGAGATGCATTTAACTGCTCTGAAAATGTTACATCACAATGATGTCATCTTCAGCATTAAACACATTTATCATATCATATGATATCATATGACATCATATGATATGATATCATATCATATCATACAAACAAAATCCTGCATCTTCTCTTCCAACTTATCCAGTAAAGGGTCATGGTGTGAAAGCCCCAATGTCTTGATTGTGTTGACGTGGTAAAAGTGGTCGAGGTGCACTACGCTGGTCTCAGTTCTTCAGCTGTGAATACATAACTCATGCTCACCACTCTTACTACGTGGTCATTTGGCTTCCTGAGCCACAACAGCTGCCGAAAGGCATCAATGTCGAACATTACGATGGCGTGTAGCTAGACAGCACCCCCTTCTTGGTGTCAAGGCATAAAATTCCCAGCATGTGATTTGGCCAAACACTCCAGCAACAAATCATGAGCTCTGTACTGTTCACATGTGCACAGTTCATCAAAGTCAGTGCAGTTATGTGGTTTTTTTTTTTATATATAAAAATATCTATTTGTATAATGATGTGATAGTTGAATAATTAAGATGTTTGAACATCCATCCATCCATCCATCCATCCATCCATCTATTTTCCAAACCTCTTATCCTGTGCAGAGTTGCAGGGGGACTTTATTACACCATGAATGGGGTGCCAACCCTTCGTAGGGCACAGTCACACACGCACACACTCTTACCCACCCAAGAACACACTATGGGCAATTAAGAATCACTAACCAGCCTAGATCACATGTCTTTGGACTGTGGGAGGAAACCAGAGAACCTTGAGGAAATCTGTAGAAGCACGGGGAGAACATGCAAACTCCATGCACACAGAGGCAGGAACTGAAACCCTCAGCCATAGATGTGCATAGGCTGCTTGTAGCCAAAAATAAATAAATAAATATTCCCTCTGGGAACTGATGACACCCTTGGCGTGGCAGCAGTGGCTCTCCTATAAAGACACAGAGGAATTACAAGACAAGAAGGGACAAAGGAGGGATTTTACCTTGGCAGGAGAACCCACGCTCCTCATGGCCTATATTGCACAAGCATTGTCCAATTGGGACCAGCCACTCCCCCTCCGTGCTGCAGTACATCTTGGGAGCCTCCTCCTCCTTGGAGTTATTCACACAGGAGCCAGGTACCTCCACCAGCGACTGGGAGTCCATGGGTACAGTATCGGGAAAGATCGCCAAGTTCTTGACCGTCTGGGGGCATTTCTTGAAGTACACCCGCACTGACACCAAGGCGACACAGGCTCCCAGATCCTGGAAGGCCAAATAGAAGCCCTTCTTCGTGACAGGTCCCACCTCCCGGACCTCCGTGTTGAGCTTCAGGATGCGATCGCCCAGATCCGTTTGTGTGAAGCTCTCATCGGCTGCGATGGTGTCGATTTTGGAAAACTGGTGCTCCCTGAACTTGGGCCCCTGATCCTCATCTGTCTCCAGATAGTAAAGGTTGAAGGTCTCCTTACATGTGCCCAGAACCAAGGGGATGCTGTTACAGTCCCTCAAGGTGAACTTGAGCTCCACATAGATCTTCTGGGCTGAGTTTCGTGGGATCCAAGTCGTCCTCAGCCAGTTGTTCTGGTTGTACTCCATGATGTTGCACACCTGGAAGGTGTGGATGGGAGTGTAGTGTTCATCAACTCCACTGATCTCTTCCCACTGGGACCAGAAAGAAAAACATTTATTCAAGCATGCTATTACTGTTTCCTAAGCTAAGGATGCGACAATGCACTGTATAGATACTAGGCATGTGAGTATTGCTGAATATTGATGAGCCACATCATTTACAGAGTACAATATTATCCTACTGATCAGTAAACTGTGGGGTTTAGAGATCATATAACATATAAGCTTTGGTTTCATCTTAAAGGAGAATGGAGATATATATATATAAAGATTAGTATGATTTTCTAAAAGCATGACATTGAACTGAAAAACTGCGAGACCAGGCCGTGTTTCATAATCACAGCTGTGAATTACTGCTCTAGTGCGAACATGCAGTAACATGCTGGTTGCAGTCATCTGGAAATCACTCAGACTCGTTACATTTTTACAAGTATTGTTTTATCCTTTTCATTATTATTCACTGTAAGTCATTTGCAAATGCACTCATCAGCACCATTGCTATGCATAAGGTTAGATCGTTATGAGGTAGCACTGCAGTCAACGTCACCAAAGATTCTGGGCTACAGAAGTGTCCCAAAAACCGGATGATGTACATGTCTGCAATTGTTATTCAGTGAACGACTCTGGACTGCAGCCTCTGGCATTCGTGTAGTATATAAAAGCAGTGGAGGGCACTCTCTCTGTCTCCCCCCCCGACACACTCTCTATCGCTCTCTCTCTCCCTATCTCCATCTCTCTCACCACGCCCCACCCCCACTCCTGTCTTCCATGGTTTAAATGTGTCATGTTACCATATGGAGTTAAAAATCTGGCCATGTACATGTAAACTTTGCAATGGATTAATTACTGTAATTCCACATCAGATCATCAGAAAAAGTAATTATGAGGACACTGTTTTATTCTTACCTATCCATTATTTTGTGTCCATACATGATAGGTCAGGTTAGCAATTGAAACCGCCTGTTTTGACAAGCTACGTATTTTTAACATTATAAAACCATTTCTTTCTTATTACTACCTTCCTTAAGAAGTGCATGGTGAACTTGAATTTCCTCCATATCTCCTTAACCTCCCAGTACTCCTCAAGCAGAACAATTTATGAGTGATATTTCACCACCATTGAGAATCTCCCAGGTGAAACGCTGTATTGGATTTCTCAGAAGCACCTCTCAGAATGAATGAAATAGGGCAGTCTCATCCCTGACAGACTTCACACTCCCAACCCCGAAACTATGCTTCACACACCAAGGGACTCGGCAAAGGATGGCCAACGCAGAAAACACCACGCTGCACAGGCTAGAAAATAAATCCAAAGTTCTTTTACAGCAGAACCTGTGGTGTACAGCTACGCGACCAATGGAAACGATGGACAGAGACAAAGGAGGCTCTCTTTAAAGAACCCTGGACTGCTGTGACCATCAACAACTCCAGCCGCGGGAGACATCATTTCCAGCTGAAAACGCCTTTCCACATCTAAGGCTGTACAGCAGAATGTTTTTTCTTCATATTTTGAAATAAAGTGGGTCACCGTTATCCACCCTTGGATAGGACCCAGCAGTTGGGGCGAAAAGCAATTTTGCCGAAAAGCGATTCTAATTTTCCCATAAGAATGAACAGAAAACCACTTGGAGGAGAACCAAGTCTCACAATGTCACCAGTATACCCCGGCTTTTTTTTTCCATTATGCTCCAGTTACACACATAAATAATAGGTAAAGTTTTTGAGAATAATAAAATAAATAAGTGAAACAAAGTGCATGATTTGACCCTAAGCACAGACTGGCTCTTCCGTAGGGTCTACTGTAGACCGGCTTACAGTCACCCATGAAAAGGTGACGTTTTAATCGCTGAGAAGATGCTCCTGACTACAAGTTACAAGACACAGAGCTTCAGGTCCTCATCTCAAGGCTGCCACACTGGTAGCTGAAAATGTACACATTTATACACATATCCTCATATAGCGTTTTTCACAAAAACTAAACTCTTCTTATCTTTGCAAGAACTTTGTTGATATCGAACTGACTTCGATCGTTTTTGGCTGAAACCGACCTTAAGAAAATTTTAACGAAAGGCGTATTTTATTTCCCACCACAGCAGTTTTATGTATTCCTTCTGTACCTTGTAAGACAAGCAACAAATCAGACTAATGTTCACAATGATAAACATCAAAATCGGCAAAGTCAGGGAGCCGTCAAGTTAAAAACGCTGACAAAACAAGTTATACATTTACAGCAAGTCTTCAAAGTGTTGCCCATTAGCTTTCACAGAGGCCCATAGCTATTCAGCCAGAGCTGATCAAAATCGACTCAGAATCAACAAAATCTCTGCAATAGTAAAAAAAAAGTTGTTTTTTTCAAACACGGTAATTCCTGTAACGTTTGTTCTGCACAATGACAGAGGACTCTCTCTTTCCATATACACTCCCTGTATGTATATACAGTATACATGCATAATCTAGAAATGGTGAAGGACTTAGAGATGCAGACACAGAGAAACATCTGCATTATACTATTATATATTGTAAAATCTAACAATCATACTCAATGCTGCCATTTAATTTTTTTTTCCCTTTAAAAATACAATATAGAGACATTCACTAAATCTAGATAGTCAAGGGTAACTTACATAACCACATAGATAAATTATGAATACAGCAAGTTTGCCATAATCAGTTAGATATTATTTTCTCCCTCTAGCTTCTGTGGTATTTTGATTACCTGGGGGGATTTTAGAACTGGTTGGCTTTGGCATTTGAGAGAATGTTGTCTTCACAAGGGGGCTGATAATGTGTGTTTCACTGAGATTTTGTGAGTACTGGTGCAACGGTGAACCCAGTATGCATTTACAGCTATAATCTCCGCAAGCAATGTAAAGCTGCATGTATGCAAACACTGAAATGAGCATTTTGGCAAGGCTGTCTCTTCACTTATGCAGACTTCACAGGAATCCAGGCCAGCTAGCAGACACTTTCAGTCCTTCGGTAAAAGCAGACAATCACGAGAAGTCACTGCATTCGAGAGATATATATAATATAATTATATTTTTCCTCAGACTCATGTTACAAAAAAAGTTAAATTTATAACATCCCGAGGCAGCATTGCGTAAATGAAAATGAAGTCTAACAATGTGTGCTGTGTTCTTAAGCATTCTCGGCACTGAAACTCGATACAGTGACTGTTAAAATGTTGATGGAATGATGAAAAAAAACAACTGTGCACATGTGGGCAGTGGGGAACAGGCAGGTAACAATGTAAGAGGAAGTCTAGCTGATTCGTGCAGAGTCTGAAACCAAGGCTTCCCCACCAAAGGTCTCAGGCCGTGCAGTAACACCCGTGACTCATAAGATTGAAACAGCAGGCTGGCTCGGGTCGATGGAGACGTAACTACACTGTTGCCTTTGGACCGGGAAACATGGGCAAGCACAACGCCACCTAAAACCACACTTAATCGGGAAAGACAAGCCTTGAATCATCTGCTGAGCTGAGGAAGAAGGATTCAGTGGGATAAAACTCTACTTTGAGAAACAGTCGTCAAAGTGAAAAGTTGTGCTCTACCATGACGTAACGGGAATCCTCCCATGACCGTTCTCATCTATCATTGCTTGGCACTAATGCTTGTTTACAATAGCCTATTCTTTGGAGCTGGATGGGTTTTCATCAACATAATGCATTTAATTCAATTGGCACTCCTCTCCACCCTGAACCTGAACACCGAATTTCAGGCCATTTTTAAGGCAATTGCTTCCCCCAGCGTCCAACATGCTGGTCAGTTTTTCATGACGTTGGTCCGTCTGGAAAAACAAATGACGAAATTCACAGTCACAGCATCGTCGCCATTTTGATGTCTCAGCGAATTTAACCACTCTAATGTATTTAAGACAGGACACTTTTTTTCTAGGAGATTATCATGTTAGTCATTGCTTCAAATTTCACAGCACAATGACATGGAAGGGAAAAAAACTTGTGTTTTGTTAAAACTGTAAAATGTATGAACATGTTCCTTCCATTTTACAGAAATCTGAAAACACATCTAACTACAAAAAAAGCTGGAAGGTCCATTCAAACTGGGGAAATTGCATTAACGTCAAAAAAGATGTATGAGAAATGTTACTTAGAACAGTAAAGTGAAATAATTTCCGTGAGGAGTCATATGAGGTCGCACGTCGCGGTCTTCACAGTTAACGCAGCTGAAGGCTAATCGGTGCACATAATCTCCTTCTATTTCTTGCATGTATTTTATAATTAGCACTTCCTTCATTTTCCCAAGTGCCCAAACTTAGCAGCACATGGCGCAGATATGCAATGGCCCGCTGTAATGCTCCTCAAAGCGATGCATTGAGGCGTTAGCGTCGGTAGCATTAGCATGCCTCATGCAGCATGGAACCCAAGCACCCCAAATCCCAGATGCCATGTTCCAATTATCTCATAATATACACCTCTTCAGCCTGCTCCTCGGAAATCGGAATGAGTGCATGGATCCCTGCTGGGAAAAGCTCTGTGCGTGTGTGCGTGTGTGCGTGTGTGTGAGTGTAGAGGATCATGGCGTTTATTCACTGACCAAACAGGAAGGAGGGGGGAGGACAGGAAGGGCGCAACGAATTACAGCCTGAATGCTGGTGCCGTTTGGAGATGCTGCAGTAAACAGCGTTGCGTGTTTTTCAATGTGGCCTGCATGAGGGAGATTTATATTTCCAGCAATTTAATTGAGCACTGCGGACACGGGGCCATCCAGGCAGGCCTCGCCTCCTAATTCCCTTTGACCAGTGCAATTTGTCCTTATATGCAGGAAGGTTTCAGTTAGTGACAGCACAGTGCCGGCCCTCCTTTCCTGGGGCTGAGCTTTCACGGTAAAATGCTGATCGGACGAAAGCGCAGGGAGGAGGAGGAGGAGGAGGAATCTGAGTAATTATAAGTAATTAATCTCAGGAGGCTTCGACGCCCTGGCCCTGCCTCTCTCTGATGAAAAACAGAGAGGTTTAACTAGGTCAGGATCAATAGTTTGTTTTACTCTCATTGACAAATTCATTGCAAGCATTTGCAAGTTTCAGATGTATAGCAAGTTATACATACAGAAAGAAAAAATGCATAACAGCACTATATTAAAAGAATTAATATAATATAACAATTTAAGTTCCCTTTTTTTAACGAAGTAAGTATTTAAGGAACCCGGAGATCCTCAACTATAAAACAGTAAGGGGAAAAAAGGTCCCGTGGCAACACGGAACAAATTAGTGTGTTACCTTAAATGAGTGTCAACAGGTAATTTTAACACTTCATAAAATGTTATAATGATTTATAATGAGCCAGAGTAAGTGCTGCATGCAGGGCCGAAAAACGTCTGGGGTGACATAAAAACCCCCCTTAAGAACATCATTACATTACATCACTACGGGCAACGGTAAGTTAATGAAAATGTGTTTGGGAATTTTCAGTCATGATAACAATAATAAATCATACATATTTTATTTATTTACAATTTAAGAATTTTTACAGAATTCCCCGATGGTTGCACAGTGTATTATTTAGGGGCCATTATTGGCCCACTTGCTTGTGATTTCAGTACACTCATCTGCTGACCACAATGCTAGACAATGCAATGCTGCCAAAACTAAATGACAAAGACAGTGGTGCCCACGCGGCTGAGAGGCCATGCACCACCCAGCCTAGCAGGTACAGTGGTAACTCAGTTAAATGATGCACTTTGTGACAGTGGTTCTTGTTAAAGGTGCTATATAAATAAAATTGAACTGAATTGAATTGAATTGAATTGAATTGAATTGAATTGAATTGAAAAATACTCACCCCATGGGACGGGTAAGAAATCCATCCCAATTCCCCCTGACTCGCTTTTGAATCTAGCAGGTTAACTGTGGAAAAGAATGAGACAGATGCAATAAGGATCTCGACTCAAAGTCAGAGTTAGAGTCAACCCTTTCTGAACCTGTCCTACACATATAGTAATGAAACCACCGCACCTAGATAAACAGTACAAAGTGGCTCTTCTCTCCGTTAGCGAGACAGAAGAGGAGTTCTAAAGACTACTGCTCTGACCCTTTGTGAGAATTCTGTCAACGTGAATGGCAGTCATCACAGATGCTTTAACAATGTCGAGCTACTGGTGGCTTGTTCAGAAATGCGCAGTGGCAGGTCCACTCTGTTTGGAAACAGCAGGGGTAGACGAGAAGGCAATCAGAATGCCAAAAAACAAGAAGTCTGAACATGTAATGGACGGTGAAGCATTTACTGTAGGCCAGTCTGAATTCTATAGCACGCAGGATGACCACTGCTACATTGTAAGCACACAACCCTGCAATCTGCTGTTGATTCATTTTTTTATTTTAAAGCCTGACTGCTCAGTTCAAATGGTTCTTCCATGGGTCTAAGCAATTTAATGATATTAAATTAAACAAGGACCTAATCTGATTGATAACATGCCTTCAATGAGGTGTTTTTTTTTTTTCATTCTAGTGTTCAACGCAGTGAGGTTCTTTTCTTTTTTTTTTGCTATATGGAACAGCAAACATCAATGTCTCCATGCCAAGTGAAGGCGGAAACGTACAGAAGTCTGTTTACATTAATACGGGCAGCCAAATTTTCGAGGATTCACCTGCCCAGGGTGTGCGAATTTACTTTGTCAAACACCATAACAAAGTGTTTAAGGTTCTTGTCCCTCATCCTTCAGGCCTGTACAGCACGTCAGTGTTCATAATTAACAGCAGTTATCAGTATTACAGCACCTTACTTCCAAGGTTAACCTCTCTATTCCTTCACAATAACACCTGCAACGTTTTTCAATTCTTTTTTTTTTATTTCAAGATTTAAACTTAGCTTTCGGGATTGAACTGCAAATATGAATGAACATTTTTACTTCAGTAAAATCTATTAATTAAAAATTAGTCACACCTACAATTTTTGACAGGTGTGAGGCATTGTCTACACCTGAGAATCTCACAGTGGAAAAGTGGAATTTGACAACGAAAATCATGACAGCTGTATCAGTAGGATAAGACACCCAGCTGTATCGGGGAATCGCAGCCAACGTGTTAACCACTCTGCAGCATCGGTGTTGCAGCCGCCTTGCTATGAAACTCCACGACCCCAAGTTTTAATATGAAACTAACTGGTCCTCTGTTCACCCAACTGTGCAATATTTACAATCCAACTGAATTATAAACAGTAGTCATTTTACACATGCAACTAAATATAAAGGTGATCTGAAGCACAGAAGAGTTCCCCTTAAAGCACCACAGCCAAAATGAATCAGGGTACGGCTTGAGTTCACTTTTGTAAGCGGAAAATGGAGAAATACCGTTGTCAGCTGTTTTTATTTTATCTCGGGAGCACACCGACGAGAGAATGGAGATTGTTCACAGTGTCTCACAGAGCAAAAAAAAACACAGGTCTGTACTTGACAATCTGACAGACCACAATTTAGTCTCGTCTGTCCCACTGGCTAATGTAGAGACCCTTTTGGCTAACGTGAAGATCCTATTGGCTAATATGGAGTCACTTTTAACTAACATAAACACCCTATAGGGTAATGTAGAGACTCTATTCACTAACATGGAGATGCTTTTGGCTAACGTGAAGATCCTATTGGCTAATATGGAGTCACTTTTAACTAACATAAACACCCTATAGGGTAATGTAGAGACTCTAATCGCTAACATGGAGACGCTTTTGGCTAACGTGAAGATCCTATTGGCTAATGTGAAGACGCTTCTGGCTAAGGTAGATACACTTCCACTGTGTGATGTTCTTTCAGGTTCTACTTTTACGTCTATCAAGAAGCAGATGCAATAGGAAACCCGGTGCTCGTAATCTTTACCATCTTAGAAAATATGGAAGTCATTCATGATGCTATGGACCCAACAGCACGCAGTAAAACATCAATAAACAAAAACTAAACATAAAGTAAATCCATAAAAAAAATAAAAAACCTTTTTCCCTCAGAATGAAATACATATTCAGTTTTTAGTGACTTTAATAAAATTAGAAAAATATATGATGTAGTTTGTAATAGAAAGAACTGCAATTTAATACTTAAACAGTAACTGCCAGAAGCCTTGGAGGTGGCTGGTTGTTAAGTCACATCTGATAATAATCACAATGACAGTAACTCTTTGTAATCCCTGGAAAATATTGACTACATTACAGAAATTACAATTTACTTTTACCACTCATAAAAAAAAAACTTGTTTTTGAAAATGCTAATTGAGCTGGATAGTTTAGGCAGTTCCAGTGTTTCTTGTCAATATTATAGAGTTCATCTTAAATACTTTCACATAAATTTTGCAAATGCTCCTGCAAAAATTTTAAATTAATGTATCACTTAACAAAATACAATTGAAGAATATAAAAATATGAAATTATTATTATTGTTGTTGTTGTCATTGTCGTTATTGTGACGAATAAATAAAACTGCCCTTTTTCTTATCACTCATTTTGCTTTTTGATTTTGAATCAATTTTCTCTGTGCATCAAATCCACAGATTTTTCTGGAAATATCATTATTTTGTCTTTCAACTTGCTCATAACAAGAAAATCAACAACAACAAAAACAACAATAAAAATAATAACCGAGGGCTAGTCAAATGTCAGATGTTAGATGTTTTGTATATAAATTATAACAAATGATTAAAAGGGGTCTCATAGTGTTTTTCTGCAGTCATTATGCTGTAAATTAAATATATTTTCTGGGAAAAGGATAATTATGTTAAAATCCACAAAGCCCTTTATACAATATAGTTTACCTTTTATGACATACAAGGTTTTACATAACATCCTCATAACCACTGATGTACATTTTATCCCAATTCAAGTCCATAAAAATGTCAAAATCTAATAACTGGCACAGTGTTTAATATTAATTCAGAGCACATGAAGAAAGGTAAACATTAAACTAACTGCGCTGTTTATGAAAGCTTGCTTAAGACCACAATTAAATTTGAAGCACTGCTGTAAATATTGGAATTAAGGGAGTTGCCATATCCTTATTTTTTCAACCATGTAATTAAAACTCCTCCAAATATAATATAATATAAATGCTATGTGCTGTGAATTATTCAGTTCAGCCTCCCGTTTTGTATCGCTGTTTCTGTCTTGAAATGCTAGAGATGTTTCTGCTCACCTTACGCTGCAAAATCAACAACCATTGTGAGGTTATTTCTGAAACGAATGCACGTGAGCACATTTTTAAGCACTCCAGAAAGGTGCCGTCCCTCACATAACTCTGAGCTGACACCATCCGAAAATCCTGAGCCTGCCATGTACTCCTGGGCAAAAGCTAAAACCCATATTATCCACCCAAAAGCAGTCTGCATTATAAATTCCAAAAGCCTGTAGTCACCCCCAATCTGAAAAGTGCAGGTTTTTGCAATACAGTCCAAGGGTCTTATTTCAGATTCTTAACAGTGCATTTTTCCCTTGCTTTTAAAGAACATCGTTCAAGGCATTGCGTGAATTGCGTTAAATTAACAGTAGTGGCATGTGTGATTTTAGAAAAAGGAACACAAAGCGGAACCTTAGTGCCATAGTTGAATTAAACCTGTGACTTTGTGTTTACATCAACTACGAGGTTCACTTAAAAAATGAAAACTTGATTATCCATATCATAAATTTTTGTTTAAGTCTATGCAGCTGAATTACAGAAAATTAGGAAAAATACACTTGTTTTTAGTTTTTATTTTACAATTTTGGTTGTCACAAAAAACAAAATGGAGTTTTTCAATTGACACTCAATAAAATCTAAATAGGGTTCTGATTCATGATTAAAGCTTTTTAAAGATTAAAGATTTTTTTTTTTCATTTTAGATGAATAAGTTACATTTGAACAAACCCACGTCTATCTCATTTACAGTTTAGGAAGCCCTTTATCGAATTTTTACTTTGTTACAAATTCATTACAATAATTTCCCCAGATATAAATCTATGTTAAATTCACGTTACATTTTTATTCATATAATTCATAACTTACACTAACAAATATAACTGCTAACAGTTTTAAGGCATCGTTATATTTTGAGAAAGATTTTGAAGCTGTAAATAATTCTTGCAAAGGAAAAGCACCCTCAGTGTTTGGAAGATTCATTTAAGAGGAAATAGCTTTCTTTGCAAACACCAAAAGATAATTTCTGTTAGCAGTACAATACTTTTACGTGGTTAAATCTTAATTAAGCATATAAATCACATCCAGAGATGTAAAATGTACAATAATTAAATCAGAGAAAATAAATTGTTTTCAGATGCCATTTCCCTGTCATTATGCAACTGTGCTGCTGAGAAGGCCTGAGTTTTGCCGAAGTGCAGTGAGTCATTTGTGAGAATTTTCCACCATTGTACAGAACAGGAATTAGAAGCCTGTTCCTCGGAGCTAATGTCCACTGCTACCAAATTTATGCCGAGAGATTTTCCTGTACATGGTCAACAGCCACTAACGGGTCTGTGGCACCATGGAGAGGATACCGGACCTCCGCAAAGGGCATTTTAAAGTCGTCAATTCAACTCCACTGCATGTTTTTGGATTGCAGGATTGCAGCACCCACGCAAACTCAGGCGAGATTTGAAGCTGCACCCGTGGTGTTGTCAGAAAACAACACTGCCCATGAAGTCAATCAGCTGCAGTCTCTGAGAAATTATCCCAAGAAATTAACGATCCTCCTGCTGACCAGCTATCAATTACAGCTAGATATTCATCATAGAAAAAGTTTTATTCATTGTAGTATAGCTTGTCTGGGAACAGAGCATTATTAAGTGCACAGTAAAGTTGATTTTTGAGCTCATTTGCATAGGAGTAAACCCAACAGTCCTCTAATGAGCAAGACATGCTAAAGAGAAATCTGACTAACAAACAATCACAAATGTATTCTTTATCTAATAATGAGCATTTACCAAACTTTTATGAACTGAAACACTGCCAGACGCCTGGGAGTTTTACGCATCTGCACTCAGGGCAACTGCAGGGGGAACGCGAAGAGGCAGGACTGACGAAGTGAACCCATTTTCAGGAGGCAACAGTTAAGATTAAAACTGCAATAAACCTAAAGCATGACATCTTCTTTGGAGATTTTGTTAGCGAGATGTGGAGAACAGGCAGGCCAACAAGCAAAGGGTGTTTTATTATCGTCAAGACACATGATAACAGTCAAAGACGGTTTAGAGTTTAAAGTATGGCCTAATTAGGAGGGCTTCATGTTTTGATACATCATACAGTATTACGGAAAATTATTTTTCAGATTTGTCACTATTTGAGAAATTGTTTTTATATTCGGGTGGGGGGAAAGCATTTAAAATGTTCAAAATATCTATCAAAAGTAAAATAAGAAAGTTGCTGAATGCAAAAATGTAATATTATTGAATCATAAGATTTTGTACCTGGAACATCAGACATGGAGAAAACATTTATAAATGAGAAATACTGAATCTTGTAATTAGTTATTTAATTAGTTTCTGCATTATTCTTTTCTAACATTATATTCAAATTCCTATAGCCAACAAGCACGTTGGAAACGAGCAGAATTTGCTTAGAGAAGAATATTTAAGCAAAACCAAAATATCCCAGAAATATCCTGGAATTATTCATACGCTCATCTGGAAATGACGATGAGAAAGCTGGTACCATTATTACACTAGAACAAATAAAACATAAAAATGCTGCATCATTTAAGTAATTAAATTACAGCAAATTACAAGAAAATCAGAGTTACATATATTAAGAGCATATGGTCTTGACTAAATGTGTGAATATGTATTAAGGACATGCAGAATAGCCCTTTTTGGTCGAACTACAAACAAACACGGCACCGGATAAAAATTGTAGGCGGGCAAGAAAATTATGTTAAGATTATGTTTATGCTGGTATAAAACTGTGACTGTATTTCTGTCAAAATGTGTCAGTTTCATTTCTAAACATCCCCTCGAGTAACCCCACAATTTGCAGTTAGCATTAAATATGCCCAAGTATTTGTTGAACTCAATTGCCCTGTTGGGCTAATCAATATCCCATAATTTAATTAACTAATTAAACAAAGTAATTAAGTGAACTGGTGGTGAAATTTAGATGGAGTGACTGGAGTGCTCTTCAGGACAGGTCTGGGAACCAAAGATGTATTCTTCTAGACATTCAACCAGATATGAGTAGCATTTTGGAGAACAGAAGATTTATTTATTTATTTATTAACTTTTTACTCTATTACTGTCTATTTGTACATATGCTAACATTAAATTGTCTTTTTTATCAGCAAATATAGCTACTGCCCAGATAGATGCCCTTAAATATTTTCATTTTTCTTTGCCTTTTGCACAGTACTACTGCATATACGAATAATACTATATACTATAGGTATATAAATAATAAATGCTCACATCTTCTACTTTAATTGCAGTTAGACCGGGGGTCTTGGCGTATGTTTGTCCCTTCTCCTCAGCTTGATTTAACCTTATCTTCGTATTATTAAATACGTGTAAGTTTGTGTTTGTAAGTCTTCCACAGAGAGACCTGTAGCTCAATACTGACCCTTGCCGGTTGAAGCGTCGTCTCCCAGTCGTCATTCCGTTAAGAAGGAAATACAACAACACAACGACACTTACTGGACACGGGGTATGGAAAACGGGTGGAAGGAGCGTTACTGGACACTAATATGTCATCAGATGAGTTCAGATTAATGCGAGCTCCAGCCTTCAACACGCGTGTCGCCCCTTAACTCTCCAGTGTTTCATGTCATCAGTTGGTCATCGCCGATAGAAGGCAGGCGCACGATAATCAGTCAGCGTTTTGGAAGGTTTCTTCTCTAACAAGAATCTATAATACTAACTTCCGTGTAATTTACTGCGTTTAAGGCAGGATGTGGAAAAATAAAAGTACTTAATATACGTTCCTCGGCAACTTCTAAAATTAATTCAATTTAACAGCGAATAGTTTAAGTTTATTATGGAAAGTGGACTGTTCAAATAAAATAAATTACTATTATTATAAGCAGTGTATCCAGTTATTGTGTTGCATTTTACGTTTCCAAATTTACTTTTTTTTTCCTCATTTTCAGGCAAAATAAAAGCATACAAATGAATACGTCAACCATGTAAAGTTATGATTTTTTTAAAAAGCGCATATATAATCTTCGCAGCCTAAGAGCCCCGACGCTTTTTCTTCTCACATTAACGCCCGTAAAATTTCCCAGGTAATTAAACCTGATGGGCGTACATTCGCATACACCACATGATGCAGTGCAGCTCTGGGCGACGCGTTACGTTTTACAAGACGGCCACGAAACGTAGGAAAGCGGCTTAAGTTCATTTTCAGGTCATTAAAACTAAAAGGTTACCCCTACGATGCATCCATTCAACCTCCCAAGGGCTCATCCTGGTCAGGACCTGGAGCCGGTCCCGGGTCCATCCTGGATGGCGTGATTCCTCTAGCTGTCAGGTGTCAGATTTGTACCTACACTAGGCTTTGTAGTTTATAAATCCAGTTGTCAAAATCAGGAAATTATTATGATTTGCCTTCAAAAAAAAAGTGCAGCTTTAATTTTATTTCCAATGTAATTAAGTGAAACTCCTCACTCAAGTTGTTTTACTTTACAAGTTCCTTACACACTCATGCAGGTTGTACACATTCACTATATGTGTTAGTAGGCTATTTGTAATTTAACACATAAACGTGGGCTTGCACAGGGACTACAAGTTTGCATTTTGTTTTTCTTCATGTGTACTTCATGTATTTACTGTGATATGCTTAAAAGACGTATTAATCAATTATATTTTAAATAGTATGGAATTAATTTCCAAATATGTTTCATATTCAGTATCAGTTTACGACCAATACACAATAAATTAGACCTGAGATAATAGTGAAATTTGTATATCAGGAATTTTTATCCTCTTTTAATCTGATCAATTTTAGGATAGACTGAATAATTGCCCCTAATTGCTTTGTTGGTAAATGTTTAAAAAAATCCCCGAAAAAATAAATAAATAAATAAAAAGTGACTGTTGCAGATTTAGACGCAGTTTGTCCAGCGCTTTGGTGGAGTTGAAGCTGGGTTTTATCGGCGTGAAGCTGCACAAATCGTTGATGCTGACGACTTCTTCACATCCGAGTTTAGGGGCATGGGTGACACTTCTCATCAACAAGATTCATTATTAAGGTAATAACACAGCATAATTAATGCCATCATCCAACGGAAAACTTATTTTAGCGTGTAGCAGCATCATTATCCGCAGGACATTTTTCAATCACCTCGTGAAAACTAATCACATGCGAATATAAATATAAGCCCTATTACGAAGTGTACAGCATCGCAGTAGTTTTCTCTGTCCTATTTTTGATGGATCTGTGACGCCTCGAAATAACAGAAATAAAAGGCAATTAAAATAACCCTGGCAAAGTTAGAGGTTTATTTAAAAATCGCTGTTACTCAAGATGAAGACCTCGGGTAATTAAAGTGGTTAATATATAACCCCTGCTGGCAAATAATTAATAGCCATAATAATAAGCCATACGAGAAGGTCTTGAATGATGGACGTCCTGAATGTATGTATGTATGTATGTATGCATGTATGTATGGGTACCCAAGCCGGTGTATTTGTGTTACACATCACCAAACTCCTGCTGATTTCCACTGCACTTCACCTTTTGACAGCTTTACGGTGTGGAGGATCCAGACGTCTCATATCCGTTTAGCAGACCCCCGGTTCAGATCAAGGGGTCCAGCACTCCGCATCAGGGATCACCCACTTCTGAACATCTCTAATCATTTTATCCAGCCGGTGTAGAACAGCAGAGGGTTCATTGACTGGACATACAGAGTAATTCTGATTAACTATAGCAGAGAGCATCGGTGACCTCGTTAGGGAAGCGCCACATGATACCTGGCGCCGATCTGAATTAAATGCCCACTTACCTTCATTAGATGGATAACTGCTGACCGGTCCTGCGCAACTACAAGAGAAGATTGTGAGAAAAAGCACGCCGAGTCTGCAATCCATGGCCGGGGATCAGAGGGCAGTGAGAGGCGCATAACTCCAGAAAGCATGCCACTGGTGTGAGGGATCTGACTGCGACACGAGTTACCATTCTGGGCTCAGAGGCTGATGTCAAGTTTGACACCGGAGATGAGGAGGAGTCTGCTCGCTTGCTGTGTCTTGAGCGCTCCTTCAGCCAGAATGGCTCATGTTGAAGCGCTCCTCTTTTCCGCTGGGTCCTAGCGGCCCGCCGCGCACAGCTTCGCAGGGCAGTCGAGTTATTTTTCGGCAAATATGGTACGAGACCCAAATGTTTTTCAATCGCATAAGTCTCTTTTAGCTAAAGGAATTCAAAATGTAATTAAGAGGGCGGTGAGGATTTATTCTCCAGGATATGACCTATACCCTATCCCTATTATGCTTCGAAATGAATTAATAAAGCGAACATAAAAAGACTGGTGCGTATGCATATGTAAATATAAAAGTGGCTGAGATGGTGTATCCAGCACGTACAGGAGTGATACAACTGTAAAGGACCCTTTACCGCTTGTCTGAAACAGTTTAAATTGGCCAAAAATTCAGCCCAACGAAATGGCAGGATAGTACTAAAATATTGTATTTCTGGCTACTTGCTTTATATTTACATGATGAGATTTTCCTACAATCTCAGACTGTTATTTCAGCATTTGTACAAGTTTTCTTCCTCTGTAACGTTCTTGTGATTTTCCATGGTCTTTAAGTGCATGTCCACAGATTGCTGCTATGCCAGAGTGATTACACTTAGTTTCCTTTTCATTCCACTAGGTTTACAAGCTTCAGATTCCAGCAAGGCTACTTGACAGCAAACATTAATACGGATGCAACATTATTATGCTATTTGCTTTTTTTTTATTTGATAACATACCGCGCTGTTAATTCGTGTCTCCTTTCTCATTGTGGTATTCAACCCACTAAAACATTATTACGAAAATAAACAAACAAACAAGCCAAATAAATAAAAATAACAACAACAACAATAATAATAAGACTTTGGGCAGAAAAAGCGTTAGAGTCAGATGTTATTCCTTAGGCCCTATGTTTCTTTGGAGTCTACTGTATAAATTAACTGCTAGTAAGTAATTGTTGTATTTCTTTAGTAACTGTTAGAGGCTTGGGGTAAGTTTTACTCATAACACAAGAGGAAACCGAACCTGTTCGAGCAATGCTTTCCAGTAAACAGTACATAATGCACTATAGGCATCAACAGCTGAGATCATACAGAGGTCCACACATCCATAAAGCGTTACTAAAATGTATTTCTTTTCGGTAAACATGGCAGTTTTCCTCACACATTCATTACCTGAAATGATTGAACAAGCATTAGTAGATGTATGGACTTATTTTGTGGCATGTATTTCGTTTACAGGGGTTGCACGTTCAAAGAAGAATTAATAAGAGGAATGAATCATGGAGAGGGTGAACGGGTGGGCTGGGGATTTTGGGAATGGATTGGTAGGTGTTTCCTAATGTAGAGGGAAAGGCTGAATGATAGCTGTGCCTGGGGCCATGTGGAAAATGAGGCTTTGTCAGTCCACTACGCAGAGCGTGGGTTGTCACACAGCAGCCGTCAATCAGACTTCAGCCACTGTTTCCACCCGTGAAATAGGATGGAATTATGAAACAACCAGAAAACATTTCCTCAGGTCGAAAGATCCCCGTTCCCTCAGCGTCACCAGAAGTTTTGCCAAATGGCCGACAAAGGAAAATGACACATTGAGCTTCAACGTAACTTTAACGTTGCATTTCTATAACCTTTTAAACTGCATGAATTTGAAAACATTCATGGAAACTAAATGAAGTACGCGTGTTAGCACATATCTTTTTGGATTAATAAATAATGATGTGTCCCTTTTAAGTGCAACATCTACAGTCCTTTAAAAACATCAAGCCATTCATAAATTTAATTGTAGCATAATATTATTTACGAAAATTGTTTCTGCAAAGATCATGCATACTGAATACCTGAATCAGTTATTTATAACATCTAGCAGCCAATAAACATAAGCACATAGGATAATGAATAATTTCAGATTACTTCAGAATAACCATGCAAATAAGTGCTAAAATATTCAATTTAGTTAATAAAAAATTAAATTAAAATCACTTATATATAATAATGTACCAATGTCGTTTTTTTTTTTTCTTTTTGCAAAGAGAAATACAATCATGTACCATAAATAAAGAATAAATAGAATAACAGTAACAGGCCAATAAACACAGGACAATGAATAACTTGAGATTAACGGAAACAGGCCAATTCCAAACTCCTAAGAGAAGCCACTCCACATGACTTACTGTGTGTTCTTCACGCTCTGTTTTTTTTTCCTTTTTTTCACTAACATATAGGCAGTATCTGTGTGTGTGCATGTGTGTGCGTGTGTGTGTGTGTACCTTTACTACATAGAAAATTAATTTAATTTATGTTTAATGCATTCATTTGCGAATTCCTGAGAGCAATCTCAAACTAAATATCTCATGCCTGTACTGTGCGCTGGTACCTACATGAAACTCTTACATCGCTGTTCAAGTCTGAGGGTTACATTTTCATTAGCACATGTTCATGCACTCAGCGGTCAGAAGACGTATTTAACAGCAGGTAAGCCCTCAGTGGGATTATGAAAGCAGTCGACATTCGCTACCATGTTGTGGACCAACGTGGTGGAGGTAATACCTTATATACTGTGTAATCCTGGTGGGAGTTATGGACCTCAGCAGACTGAAAGAGAAATCTATTTTTCAAACAGGAAGTAGAAGACCCCAAGGGGATGTTTCCATACAAACAAAACCCCTAATTCACTGTCAGAATCTTTTCAGATCAGATACTCTGTGTGGGAGTTCTCACATCAGGAGCGTAGAACTATGTTTTATTTTTTATTTAGCTACTGAAAATGTATTTAGACTGGTGAAATGCATGTTGACCGCCAGTAAAAATTAAGCCGCCGATTTAAATATACAATTTGAAATATGACATTAATTAACTGGCTTTTTATATTGTGTTTATTTCAATTTTGGGGTGTTTTTTTGTGTTATTTAATTGCTTAGCTTTATTCTAGTTTGAAATCATAGCAAAGGCAGTAATTTACCGTGTTGTAGGAATATTTCAGTTAACATCATATATTCCTCACCAATTTAAAAAAAATATATATATATTAATAATTGGTTGAATAAAAGGCTAAGAATAATTTAAACAGAGTAGATAAGGGCAATTAAAATGACCTGATTTTTCTAGACATACAATAACAAAAGCATTGATATTGACTGAAGTGTAATTTTAATTTTAACGATTTAGCTTTAAGAAATTTCATAATTATACCTTTTCACATTTATTTGTTTATTTTTATTATGCTGGAAATGTCAGATAAAGAGACATTTTTTAAGCTGAAAGAACAATACGAAGGTTAATATAATTAAGCAGCTTTATTTGCATTGCCAGGTAAATGTACTGTGAGACATGTTGCAAAATGTATATCCACCCATCTGCTAACCACTTTAGCTGGTCAATGTCGTGGGGGGCTTGGGGTCTTTTCCTGACAGCCCAGGGTACTAGGCTGGGATGCCAGTCTAGCCCATTACAAGGTTCATACAGGCAAACTCATCGCCACACAATCATACACTCCGGGCAGTTTAGAGACACCAATTAGCCTGACTGCCGGAGGATAGTGGAGTACCCAGAGTCCCCACATGACACGGGGAGAACATGTAAATTCCACAGAGATGGGATTCAAACCCCCAACACTGGAGGTGAGAGACCACAGTGCTAACTGCTGATATACATTTCATGCATATGCTCTACCATCTGAAAATTTAGAATCATGAAGAATGTTATGTTTTTTCCAAAGAAAATGAAAATACAATTTAGCAAGGTAAAACTGATAAAAATACAGTTAAAAACATTAATAATGTTATACATAACCAATGCCATTTAAAAGAAGACTTTTCTCTTCATTAAAGAACCTCCCATGCATAACAGCCCTGCAGACCTCAGGCATTCTAGCTGTCAGTTACTCCAGATATTCAGATGAAGTTTCACCCCATGCTTTCTGTAGCACTTCCCAAAGGTGCCATTGGCTTCCTGGACACTTCTCTTGGACCTTTCAACCAATCTGCTCCCACAAAAACTTACCAGGATTCAGATCATGTGACTGTGTGGGCCAGTCCATCACAGACAGCCTTCCTGCTGATTGTTTCAAGCCAGTATGGTTTTAGCATAGCTTTAAGGAGTTGTCCTGCTGCATGATGAAACTGGCACCACCTGGGATAGCATGCCGTGGTAATATAGAGTGCTAACCTTGCTGGGTCAGTCTTCCTGGCACTCTGTGTAAGTCCATCACCTTACCAGCTCCAAAGCTCTTTGATGAACCAAAATTATGAATAACTGAAAAGTTTTACTTAAAATGAAATTTATAATTTGTGACATTATTGATTACCTAGTTTTATATGGTATTGTGATCAATTTATTGTTATGGTGTTGAATAAGGTTTCAGTTTCTTTCAAAAACCATTCCTAATAATTCCAGATTTTTGAGTGGTAGTGTATACAATATATACATATGTATATATACAGTATATATTGGTATGTATTTATACTGTGTACGTATGCCTGTATGTATATGTCTTGCAGAAATAATGGAGACATAATATCAATATCCATTATTATCCTAATATGGAATAGGCTGCTCCTTGGCCTTCAGAACAGCTTAAAATTTTCTTGGAGTAGTCAGACAGCTACGGAACTGTGTGTAGTGTTTTATTGAACCGCTATTCAAGAAGACAAACCTCCAGTTCTTTGTGGGATGAAATTGGTGGAAATTTCCTTCACATTCGGCCCTCCAGAACTTCCCAATTTGAACGATGTTTAGATCTTCTGAAATCCATGCGGTCTTGAAAGGCATCAGACTTAATCCTGGTACTCACGAAAGCACCATGTTACATTTAGCAGTGTCTGTGGGGCATTATCTTTCTTCTGAGTACGGGAATATTATGAGGGAGAAAAGTTTGCATTGTGGTGTTCACTGTGACCTGAAAAATGCACCCATAATTCCTGGTTATTACATAACAATATAGTACAATCATTGGAACTAATTATTTCTATGAGATGCCTGCTCATATAATTAATTATGGATCCTACACATTATGGGCTGGCGGCATCTTTCGGCTTTTGCCGATGTAGGAAAAGCGGTGAAAAATGATTCTTCAGCCCATATTGCCTTTTATATCGATTCGATGTCCAAGTATGGTGATCCTTATAGCAGGTTTTGCTTCTTTGTGCATTGACCTTGGGTACAGGCAGTTTCCACACGGCACTCCTGTTGTTACATGAAGCTTTGTGAAGCTCACTTCACACGGTTTTTGTTGAGACTGGCTAACCAAAGTTATGTGGTAATTTTTGCAGTTCTACTTTTGTGGCATTTGGCTGAGTTAAGTGTCTGTCTATTCTTGTTGAGGAGTTTTCACTTCCAGCCTCTCTTTGCTAATGCAGTATATGGTGATTCCAGCACAAGCTGCCAAGATTTTGTTGTATTTGTCAGCAGTGTGAAGGAGCAAAGACAGGCCCTTCTTCATTAAAAAGTCCCTTTTTCATTAGTGTTTCTGCACCTTTTATTGGAGAGCTCATCTTCCTCTCCTCTCAGCAGTTCTCACCTGAAGTGAAGTCTTCCACAGAACCTGAGAACCTCTAAGAACATCGTGAAATAAGACAAGACTCAATCTCAGCCAAACAGAGGACAGTGAATTTTAACAATTCACACAGATAATGAAAAATTGCTAACAAAAAAGTTTTTCAATGGTAAACCTAAATATAGGCTGTGTTTCCTGTGCAAAAAAATTTCCTACCAGACTGTTTTGTTCGCAAACACCTGGTAGATCACTTTCAACAACATGATTCCATTCAGGATATTTATCATTTATATGTTATCACAGCCATTTAATTATCATAAGATGTACAAAACCACACAACTTGGACATGGAAAATTCAGTAAAACTACACAGCCAATCTGTTAGTAATCTCTGTCACCCCCACCCCCACATTTATGCATGATGACTGATTTCTCCATTCCGTTGGCCACATTACGTCGCCTCTTCTGATCGGACCCTGGTGACGTTTAATACCATTTAACCGTGCAGTTCAATCTTTCTAGGCGGGATATTATCCAGCTTTGGGAGTCCAATGCACAAAGCCGCCCCAGTACTGTTACAGTCCACTTCTCACCGAGAAACCCACCCAAAAAGCCAAATACAGAAAATTATTCCCTGTCACTTCATTAATCACAAATTTTCTTCTCTACTGACGGACTCAAGAACTAGCAAACTGCTGGAACAAAACCCACAGGAATGCGCAGGGTGTGACTTTGGAATCATTCAGTCCAAAATGATGCAAAAATAACTACAATTATTATTATAATGAAAAAGATTATTATCAAGTGTGTCTGCCATTTTATCATGGCAGCAAGTGGAATGTTTTCAGTGAAACCCACCGATAAATGAAGCACTATCAAACAGAACAACTCAACTCTTGAATAAATCAAGGAAATGGACAGACAGCACATTCGTAGAACAAAAATTACTTCTGAAAAAACAAGACATGAAATGCCATGAATTACTCCATGTGATATATTCCAAAGTGTTTAAATAGAAAGCTCCCATTTTCTGTTCAGTCAATATTGCTTTTCTCTTCAGTAGGTTGTGGTTTTTTAATAGGGAGATGTGAAAATAAATATTCCAAAATATTATAAGAAAAAGTTTAATTTTCTGAAACATAGCGGCAATGAGGTGGTTCATGGCGTTTGAGTTTTTATTTCAGACTGAACAGGTTAGTCCAGCCAGGAAACAAATTATAAGGAAATCAGAAACCTCTCATGTCAAATTAGCCATTTCCTCTCTTTGCTGCAAGCCAAAAGCAATAATTCTCAGCATTATTACCATGCACCAGACAAAAAGCACATAGAGGGGATTACATAAGTATCAGTCTCAGAACACAGCCTGAAAGTCTATTTCTGTATTTCATTTTGCAAATGGCGAAAAAAAGAAAAGATTCACTTCACAGTTTTTTTTTTTGTCTTTTGGCAGGCAGTAACAGGTAAGAAGAAGACTTTATATTTTAAGTGAATTTATATTGATGCACTTTATTAAGAAGCGCTGTGGGGCACTTCCAAGATGCACCTGACAATTAAATGAATTTGATTATGTAAGCAGAAGAGAATCGTGTGTTGTTGCCAATGTTACAGCAGCCTGTGTTACACACGAGGTTGCGATAGCATCACTTCACTCGCTTGATGGCACTGAATTGTCGCAAAATATCATAAACTGTAATGTGGATTTGTGGATCAATTCAGAACACTGCGCCAGCATTGCACTGCCTGCTTATTTCTCCCCAAGGCCCTGCGGAGGCACAAATCTCGAAAAGCACAGAAATACCAAGCAAAAGCCAAGCGAGGTTCTTAATCTATTTTACTTGAGGTCTGCCTTGGAGGAGCATGGCTGCTGTAGAGAAAGTATCAATAAAAATGTTATATGGTTCTTTGTAACGAATGACCTCCATTAGAAGGTTTTCTTTTGGAATGGGATTCATGTGTACATGAGCGATACTTAGGGCACTATAATTAATGCTGTTATGTCATTCATAAAATACAGTACGTACGTGACATGTTTATAAAGCATTATGTTTAGTTACAAATGCATACATTTGCATATATAAACTTACATAGAAGTTATTAAATTTTAGTCAGTTAATAAGATCAAATTAGCTAAATAATTATTGCATTAAAATTTTCCACATACTGTATGAGGTAAAAAATACTTAAATGTATCAAATGTAACTATAATTAAATAAATACTAATATAAAACAAAATGAATTGCTACATGTTTCATTAATAGGTATTTTTATACTCATTTTCTTAGGTTAACAACCGCATATTTGCTTATAAAATGCAGTGTAAAATTAATCTAAAGATCCAGTTTATTGTCTGAGCAAACAGACTGCAATATTCATCCATGCTTCATTTAGTTCGGTAACTTGGCTCCTCTGAGAGGAGACGGTGTAACATCTCAGACAGGAGATTAGCCTGCCCAACACAGATCCCTTTAATTACGAAATACTTTAAAGGGGAATTGCCCCAAAAGTTTCCCAATTACTTGATAAATACTGCGTACAGCATCTACTGCTGTTTTAACGTACAGAGCATGCACACTGTTCCTGGTTATTTTTACATCATTTATTTGGGTTTAATGGGCATTTTTATTTTACTAAATCAGTTGCTGAAGGTGTTTGAAGTGGCAGTATTTTTTTCCCCTCTGGTCAAAAAGAGTGGGGGATAAAAACTGATAATAAGGAAATTATTTCTGTGTCCCTGGCTCTGCACCAAACCCACGAGATCGCAATTAGCTCACCGGCGGACCCCGAATCTTTTGGGTGACTCTTCCTGACACCTCCCTCCCCTCCAATTTCTGAGGGTACTGGAGAGGACAGGAAGTGACAGTCAGCCAGAACGGATGAGGTGGGAAACTCAGAACGGCTCCAAGTTTTGCCAGCCCTGGTGTCTGGCGAACCACGCTGCCCAGTTAAAGCCCGGCCAGGGGGTGGGCAGCCAGCCAGTGCTCTCAGCCCATCAGCTTCTGGAAGGACTCCCAGCGTACTGTAAATGTGTGTTATATGACGCCAGTGGCATTGGTCAAAGTCAGACACGCAAGGCAGGGATGCTGAAGCATGAGTCTGTATATAGGCTACCACCAGTGCAGTCTAATTATGGGATGGATTACATTTCAATGTCCACTAATTTATGGTTGATTTTGAAATAATTCACACAGAGGGAAGTGTGTAGTGTTAATTTTATACTGAGTTAAATAAAACAAACTGACGTTTAATTTTATTTCCTTTTCAGATTTTTTTAAATTTATTTCAAAGATTTATACTGGTTTTTCTTCTTTGTTCCAGAATGATAGCAAAATGGATCACAGCTCATAACTGCACCTTCACGCTCTGGGATTAATAATTTAAAAATACAGCAAGCCCAAAGACAAACAAGAGATTTGTGCACTTTCAGCTGCACCATAGTCTGTGTGTGTGTGTATGTGTGTGTGTGTGTGTGTGTGTGTGGTATTTAGTTAGACTTCAGTTTTACTCTTCACTTGTATTTTTGAAATTTCTGATTTGCTGTGGTTTGACACAGCGCAAATCGCACAGAAGAGCAGTGTTTACACGAGCAAGTACTGTTTTCGTGTATATGTATCAAACCTGTTCATTTGTACCTCATCGCTTAACGTTACGTTTATATGAAATTATTCCAGTCTTTTTATATACGTGGATTAGCACATGGATTATTTTCCACATTATTTACAGTTGCTTTACATTAAAAAGCTTATTGGTCCTCACGGTTACTGTAACTAGTTTTTAAGCACACATATTAAATGGAATTTTTTTCGGAATGGGATACTGTTTAATGTAGATCTTCATGTCCTCTATCTCAGCAGTTATGCAAACAGAATAAACAAAAAGTTTAAACAATTGTTAGGTGAAACATTTATATCTTTGGGAGCATGCTTAAGAGCAGACAAATTTAATTGAAATTGTCAGTCATATTGAACCAGTCAAGTGGCAAATTGCAGTTGGAGCGAATAAGAGAGCGTCCATGTTGGGGGTTGGGGGGGGCTTTCCAGTCTGGGTCATTAGCTGGGTCATTATCTGTAGCTGGCAACAGACTGGCCTGCATGTTTTTCCTCCAGCAAACTGCAGGAGGTCAATTGCGTGGTAAATTACTGACCGGTGCTGGGAAATTGTCAGCCAGAGTGGGTGTGGCTCGCCCTCTCAATCCAAACGATTGACGTTGTTCTGAAAACCACTCAGGACGACAAAGGGTATCAATTTTGCAATTAGCTCGATATGTGTACAGAAGGGATGGTGCCCTGAAGAAAAAAGAGCGGCCAATTCCATTTGATCTGCTGTGGTTACCCTAAACTATGGAACTCTTCAACAGACCGAAGGCACCAGGATGTACAGAAGATACGAGAAGCCTGGGATCTTTCTGTAATCCAAACCCTGGCCTTTGTTAACACAGGGGGACAGTCTGCCCAAGGGAGACAAGCAATCTGGGAAACAGAAAGACAGCCTGAATCTGAATTATGGGTGGGGACTACCAGGGGCTACTCAAAGAGAAAAAGACATCAAAACGAAAGATCAACGTTTTGCCAGCGTTTTTTGAATTTGAATTTGTCAGCAAGATAGCAACAAATGTAGACAGAGGCTGGATATGAACTGTCATCCTGTAAAAAAGTAAGAACTGGTGAGTTTTCAAAGTATACTGTATATAAAAAAAAATTCTTCAAAAGGCAAACAAAGATAAAGTAATTTTAGTTTTATCGGAGAGCTGCCTTATTCCCTCTTTCTCTTTGGATATTGAACAACACTTGACTTTCCTTACTTCTTGTCTTTGTGCCCAGGCTCTTTCATTTCATGCAAAGCAGCCTTGATTGTTTATGTTTACAATATCTGTAGACATCTTGTCTCTAATAAGGCCTCAGACTGAAATGAAAGAGATATTTTAACACTGTAATGGCTACAGATTAAATTAAATTCAGATATACATCACGTGTCAATTCCACACATGTAATTGGGCACAATCAACTGTATTACCTCAAAATTTAACTGTGGGATGCAAAAATGATATTCTATTCATTTCATAATATAAAATTGTGTGGTTTGTGTGAGGCATTTGTATGTTTATGAGTATGTTCAGACGATTCAAGAATTTTAACAAATGAACCGAACATTTTTATTTTAGATTAGGTGACAGAAATCAAATTAATAATCTTGATTGCTAATCCTAAGTGAAACAGTTAGGAGGTAAACGGCAGGTTTTAGTTGGCTCTCTGCTTATACAGCACAGCGGCGTATGTCCAATCTTCATGTTGTCACTTTGACACCCCTCAACACCCACAAGCCCCCCCGCCCACCTCTTCTGTCACCGCCCCCTGCATCCCCCTGCCCTGCCCCTTCACCCCACTATGCCTGCCACGCTTTCATCCCACCCTCTTATTCAGGTAGCCCTGATTTTCTTATGTGCTATATGTTTTACAACTTGTACCTATACAAGTAAAATACTAGCAGACAAAAAAAAATACAACTTAAAATAGTTGTTTCTTTCATCACACAACATATTGGTCCAAGCCGCTATAGCCCAGGATTAAGACAGATCTAGTGTTTGACTGCCTCTGCCATCTGAGAGGAAGAGTAAACAAGCCAGGCTTATGCCCAATGACAGATGTCTGCGCTCCCTCCGCCAGGCCGATCTCCACCTGCAGGCGTCCTGTAGCCCAGAGACTGGTGTCTTTGCCATTATCACAGGCACCATGACCCTAGAGCTGGTCTGGCCAAGATAGCAAACCACCTAGGAGGGTCCTACGGGCTCCTGCAGGAAAGGGGGGGGAGAGAGAGACAAGAAAAGCAGAAGCACAACAGGGTGGGCACGGGGGCAGGGGGGACCCCTGAGCTAATTTAGATACGTGTGAAACAGAGCAGGTCTGTGGCTTCTTTAATGAAGGTCAGCCATGCCCGAAAGCCTTGCTATCACCTCTGATATTTATATCAGGAAAGAACCTTGAACCTCAGCTCCGTACTGGGCCAGAAAAAAACAGCCACCTGGTTTGAAAGCTGAATATTCTAGTGGACTAATTCAGGTTAAACACTTTGAACAACAGAACTGGTTTCCGTGAAAACCTGTTAAATACTGCCCTTCTAATGCCCCTTTTCACATGACCGTCATGGTACCTACTCGATAGTACCAGGTACCAGGTACTATCCTCAGTTTTGCCAAATGGGAACACAAAAAAGGAGAGTGGAGTCAAGTAGAGTCGAGCCGGTTCTATGCTGTGGAAACGGGGCTTTAGTTAACTGCATGGTATTTCCATGGTTACACATAAATAATTACATTACTTTTAGACTAACGATTCATTACACTAAAGGGAGTTTTTTTTGTGTGTAATTTTGCCAGTAGTTAACTATTTTCCCTTACATATTTCTAATGAATAGAAATATGCGTGACTTTCTGAAGATTTTTCTGCATTCTTTCAAGCACCAATGTCTTCAGAAATATTTTTTATTCTTTATTCAAACTAACATCTAATTGTGAGTCCATTTCCCAAAATACCACCCATAAGTCTCACCACTAGGGATATAATTAGGAGGAGCTTCATCCTGGTGTTCAAACATATTTATTTATGTGTTTGTTTGTTCTTTGTAAGACTGTTTTAGCAGAGCATTCAGATTTCTTGATCTTAACTTATGCCAACAGTAAATAATAGTTTGTGCTTGAAGTATACTGTGTCCAAAACAGGTGGAGACGCTGCTCATACTGGAGGCTATGGATTCCTCCCAGTCCCTCATCCACTTCTGTGGGATGACCAGTACCTTAACCAGACCAACAAACAACTGATTCCAGAATCTCAGCCAGCAGGGTTATGACAGAACAACAACCTGTTCTCATAAATTTAATCAAGGGGTTTGTTCAGGTTTATCTGACATTCATAGCAATACAGATATCTTCACAAAGTTGCAATTATGTCTCAAAAGTTGTTAGTTAATCAAGTACAGAGCAATAGACCAGCAAAAATATGCAGTACCAACATATAATACTGCATATTCTGCCTGACAGAAATTTTCTCTTGCCAGATGTATTGCTGCGTATTAAAGCTTATTGTGTAAAAGCTGGTGGCCAGTTCCACCAGTTGCTCTACCTGAAACAAACATCATGTTACCTTTGATTTTCAGAGGGGAGCAGCTGTGAATCACCAGGTACAGTCCCCTCCCAGCAGGGTAGCACCTGCATTGTTGCCAAGGTAACAGCTGTTGTGGCCTGGGGGCTCCAGCGTCGCAGGCTCTCACGTCTCTTGGTATGTGATACTGTCAAACGTGAGAGAACTGTAAATACAGCCACCGTGCCAGCGGTGAGGGGGCTGTAGCATCAGTGCCAAACTTACTAGACCCACGCAAGACACAGGTTTCAGTCTGAATTACAAAGATTTCTTAGTCATACCTGAGCATGAAGCCGTGGTTAAAGAGAAATCCTCACTTTTGATTTAAAATCTCCATGATGCTAAAACTGAGGCTCAGGGCAGACATGTCTGAAGGCATGAAGCCTATTTCAAAGTTTTTATTCCTTCCTGTTGACTGATTTTACTATTAAATTGTCACACCCGTCCCTGTACAGTCACTACTCCACAGAATACTAACCAGCTGGAAATCATCATCATCATCATCCCCATTGTCATCGTCAGCATCATCATCAGCAGTCACCATAAAAAGCCTGAAACTCACTCACTTTCTTGCCTGCAATTTGTTGAACTTTTTCATCTGTATCGTCCAGTGTATCGTTCATGACCTTTCCTCTTCTTCTTTCAAATATCATCATCGTAGTTTGTGATTTCGATTTGGTTGCCCCTTGGATTGCCTCTGTGATTTCAAATATTCTCCCTGTACCTGCACCTCGATTTTTGGATCTAGTCTTAGTGTGTTTATCGATGTCTGCTTGCCCGGTTTTGATCTCACCTGCCTCTGACTCTGATTTCTGCTCCTTATTAAATGATCATTCTGTGCACTTGGATATTCTCTGCATTGTTTCATTAGAAAAATAAAACTTTAATTTTTGCTTTGGTTTTTATTGTGCTAAAAGACATGTGTTGTCATTGTCCCGTGTGACTGCAAATGCCTGTTTGATCTATTTCAATATACATATATTGGTAGTTAAGGTTCCTCAAATATCTGAAATTGCTCTCAATCTCGCAGACAAATTTCTTGAAATCCAGTTATCAGTTCTTTAAATAATTTAAGCATTCATCCATCTTTCTACACAATATCATCCATCCATCCATCCATCCATCCTACAACCATCTATCTCTTCAGCCATCTTTTGAATGCTTATCCTGGTTGGGGGGGGAGGGATATAACATCACAATTCAGTCAATGCAGTTAGGATGCAGTGCATTCTCTGCTACTGTGCAGTATGTGGATAAGCAGCACTGATGAGGGATGGATCGTGGATATTGCATTTCATAGACGGAGAGTGGCTGATATACAGTAGCTCCCTAGCCCTTCCCACTTCAGACCCAAGACGTTCTTCTCAGGAATGATTATGACGAGCCTGAAACTTTTGTACCCTTTACCGAAAACACACTCATTCCTTTGTGGTTCTTTGTAAGGAACAGCTTTGCGGACAACAGCACACTGAAAAACAACAAAAGACCACATTTTTTAACAAGCCCCCAGTTTAATTTGTTACTAATAAGCATACAGACATTTTAAAGTGCAATGTCATAATTCACAAAACAGAAAATGCATGAAAATAATCTTCAGATAAAGCTAAGTAATCATTTCTTCAAAAACATCTTAAATTAGTTTATAGCAATTTGTTTTGCAAAGATATTTTTCTAGCAGCCTGTTTGATGAAACAGCAAAGACAGGAAATGTGCAGATAGGAGATTTACTCAAGTTAAAAATACACCTGACATTTACATAATGAGAGCAGTGTCCTGAAGGTATATTTAATGGTGAAAATTTTAATTAAATAATGTAACGTGGAGATACATTTGTTACAAAACACACTTAATAAAATGTGTGAAACTTATGTAACTTTCTGGCATTTTCATATCTAAATCACTATATCATATATATTTCTTTTATTTTTTTTAAGTGCTAGTTTTTAATTACAGTGTTTTTAGAACTTTGTAACATTTGTCCTCTTAAAAAAGGACATTAAAAAACAGAGCCTCAGTTCTTTTATTGCTTGGATGTTCTGGAATTTTTTGAAGTTTTTTTTTTTTTTTTTTAAATCTTTGCAATAAACAAAAACATTAGCTCACTGTGCCACAGACATTTTTTGTGTCCTGACTATTTGTCATGAACTGAGGTTGGAAGAACAAGTACCTGGGGTGACTGAGGTCATGATCACCCAGCGAGATGCTTTGACAATCAGTGAGAATGCATCGCCGGGAAGTACAGAAATCACAAGGGACGACACAGTCCAGGTTTATTTTTACTCTTTCTGTTTTTAATAACTTCACATACCACCACTGGGAGACTGTCTGTTTCTATTCACTGGACATCCAGACCCCCACTAATACATCCTAATTGCCCCCCCATTCCCACATTTAAAGTGCAGACGGAGTTGCCTCTATGATGTGAAATTTTAACTTGTCCTTTAAATAAAACACCCTGCAATTATGTTCATTTTATAGTTTCAACTGTCTGACAGTCAGATAAATATCAGAAAAATACACATTCATAAAGGAGATAATCAACTTTAGGTACATTAAAATGTAGATTACAGACACTTACTGCTGAACCGTGGTGTGTGTGTGCGTGCATGCATGCATGCATTTGTGCGTGTGTGTTCATTTAGTCATTCATCTTCCACCACTTAATCCAAGTCCAGGTCATGGGGGCAGCAGCCTAAGCAGAGGTGGCCAGACTTCCCTCTACCCCCCAAACCTCCTCCAGCTCCTCCAGGAGGATATGGAGGTTTTTTCAGGCCAGCCAAGAGATGATATCTCTCTACCTCCTGCACAAGCCAGAGAGCTAAAGTTCCATGTCACTAATGCCAGTTTTGGTAGTCAGGGATCGGACCGCCAAGGCACCTGCCTTCGACTGCAGATTAATCCACATTTTACCTGACCCTCACGGCTCCTCCTGCAGGTGATGGGCTCGCAGGAGGCCGGTCCCACGTCAATCATTCAGGCTGTGCCCAGCCGGGCCGTTTGGGTAAAGGCCCGAAAACCAGGATCTCCCTGAGGAACTCCCCCACCCCCAGGCCAGGCTCCAGGGCAGGGCTCATCTCTCCCTGTTCCGGGTGGTGTATCTGGATTATTTGAATCACTCATACTCCGGCCTAGGACCAAGTTGGCCAGGGAGACCCAACCAGGGGCAAGAGCTTCCGACAACATGGGGTGCTCAATCCCTTCACCATGGTAAGGTGGTGATTTACAGAGGGGGTCTGTGTGTCTGTGGGTGTGTGGATTATTTGTACATAATTTGTTATACAACAAAACGTGACTGTGACTGATGTTAGTGGGCCTTCAAAATACAGGGATTAAAAATGATATGCTACAAAGTGGGAAAAATGTGATTTTCCTAATTAAAGTAACTCATGTGACAATACTGGAATAAGGGCGTAATTACTGTCAACCACATGTCTTTTACATTATAAGACAATACACACTTTTCTAGGACCTCTGAGTCCTGGTACAATGGTGATGAGGGTTATAGTGTCTTTATATAAAAAATTGTCTTGTACATTAGTCTGTTTTCAAAAGCATGAACGTGCTAGCTGAAATCTAGCATGAATGCTGAATGGTACAGGTAAAGCTTTTTACTCCAGCCTGGCCGAATGCATAGCACCACAATGAAGGAACAAGGAGGTCAGCCAGGGCCAGAGTTAGCAGACAGTGAAATTCAGTGTACCTTCACCAGTGAGCATCATTTACTGGCAAACCCTAAAACTGTGTTCAGACGAAGGGTTCACTGACTCAGCATTCTCTGTGATTTATCTGTGCTGTGTCTGTAATTAGGGCTCCAGGATTTCTCGGGTAATCAGTCTTACAGACATAATGTTGTAGCCTAATTATAGTATTGAAGGTGAAAGTTTAACAGTTCTTTAATATAGCAGTGCTGTAAATTCATGCTCCACAGTGATGTTATTACAAGTCTAACAAGCCACGAGTGTGTTTGATACTTGTGCTTTTTGGAGATTTTCTTTCAGATAAGATAAGATAAGATAAGATAAGATAAGATTTTATCCCACAAGGAGAAATTTGGTTGTTGCAGTCACACAACAGTCATGAGATGAATATAAATATGATAAAGAGGGGTATGTAGTTAGAAGATACAGACTGAAAGGGTTTAAGGTGCTAGATAAACAGCAACATTTATAACAATTTACATTCTTTTAAAAGAAAGTATAAAAAAGTTTATATAATTAAATAACCACTATAAAATTACATTGCATGTTAAGATGGAGTGTTGTATTGCCCATGTAAGTTAAGTATCTAGATGTTGCACTTGTAAAAAGTTGTCCTTGTTCTTGTTCTCCTGAGAGCAGTTGCTGTTGTAGAGTCTGATGGCAGAGCCTCCTTTCCCAGTCTCCTTCGTGTGGTCCAGAGGTCACTTCAGAACCTGGTCTGCCTTCTCAATCAGCGTCTCCAGTCCTGAGATGCGCCACCACACAATTCCATAAAGGACTGCAGATGCTACTGATGAGTTCTAGAAGGTCTTAAGGAGTACACCTTGGACTCCAAAGGACTGTAGTGTCCTCAGTTGGTAGAGCCGGCTTTGACTCTTCCGGTAGAGTGCATCAGTGTTATCAGTCCAGTCCAGTTCATTGCTCAATTGGACTCCCAGGCTTTTGTAAGACCTGATAGTTTCAATGCCTGCTCCCTGGATGTAAACTGTGATGGTCGGATGCTGATGACTCCTGCAAAAATCCACCACCAGTTCCTTGGCTTTATTTGGATTGAGCTGGAAGTGGTTGTCCTTGCACCAGTCAACAAGGTCCTTTATCACATCTCCATATTCCCTCTCATTGTCATTTGCAATGCGGTCCTCCATGGCACAAGTCACAATGGCTGCATTTTGCTTCACATTTCAGAAAACAGCCTTCTTTTAATACTGCCCTCTGTTGATGGGACAAATGAGGCTTCAAAAGCCGTGATGGGTGGGATCATCCTAAACTAACTAATCAATGCTGGCACTAAAGGGCTATCGCTAACATTGATTGGCAATTTGGAATACTCCCAGTACTGTGGCTTTTGAAGCCTCATTTGTCTCATCACTGCTGTCCTCATCTGCCATTGATAAGAAAATGTCATTAATTATTTTACAAAAAGTCTAAGAAAGTGCTAAATCAGTCTTTGAAGAATTTGTAAGTGCAAAAGTGCAAATTTTAATCAATCTATTATAACCGGTAGGTACCTCTATTGCCTCCTATTGCCAGGGTTTGGAGATAAATTCCCGCCTCCATTCTGCACTGGGATCTTGTACGTTCTTTCTGTGTCATACAGACTCCTGACCCGAGTAAGCACTTAGAAAGTGAGCTGTTTTTCAGAACTTTTGAATAAAGGTTAAAATTAAAAATCATAGAGTAAAATTGGAAAGTGGTGTCATTATATCGAGAATAGCGTTGTGATGCGGTGACTTCCAAGTTGCCATGAATTCAAAATGTGCTCTTAAATTCTGTGGTAAATTTTTTGAATGCCTCATTGAAATTTCACAGAAATTTGGCTCCCTGGTTAACAGTCCTTGCCACAGAGACTTTATTTAAAATTGACTCTGGGTTCCTCATGAGGAGCATGGCAATGTGATCATAATCGTATAGCATGAAAACAAGAGAGTCATTGTCAGAGTCAGCAATAGGGCACAGAGCTGGCTGCCCTCTTTACTGCATGGATAGGAGCAGATTGCATCTGAGTGTTGCTGGAGGGAGAGCTGAAAGGCATATGAAATTTTGCTGAAGTTGTGGCTCTCTGTAAGAACCCCACTGCGTACAGCCCCACCACAGCCCTCTTCCCGGTGGGACCAAAACCTGCAGCTTTACATGACCACGAGTGCAATTAGCAGGGACACCTCAGTTCCTGCAAAATATCCAAATCCTGCCAACGCCTTGGAAAACAAATGGTATTTGAAATAATACTAAAATAGGTAATTCAGGAGTCGCATGCTCAACCCGGCTGCAGGGCTTTGATCTTAAAGTGAAAACAGTCTGTCGTACTCCTCCATGTCAGTCTGGATGTTAACTGGCTAAACATCGCTGTGAATGGGAAACACATGTCCCATAATCCAAATCTCACATTCATTGACCAGGCAATGGCTTGCTGAGAAAGTACCAATAGAGTCTGTTGTTAATAATAATAAGGTCTGGTGCAAGGGGACCCTTATCACCTTACCCCTGTTTGGTCATTCCGAACCTGATGTATCATAGCTTGTGAACAATTAATATAACCCATGCAGGCTCACGTAAGGCTCACGAACAGCATTGGCGTCAGTAAAGCATCTGCAGATTGCACGTGAGTTGGTGTCTGTTTCTGGTGTACCTGTAGCAGAAAAAAAATGTTTTTAAACAAGCAATGGTGTCAAGTGAAATGTTATCACTGCAGCTACAGTACAATCACCTTACCTGGACACAAAGCACAGAAGATTTTCTACAGGCAACTGATAAAAATATAAAATCTATTAAATATATGTTTAATTCTGATGTCCTCCAACTTCTGGGAGGCTGGCTTGACAATAAATCAAAAAAGTTCTATTAGCCTCGCTGCTGACATGAGCACATGCCAAGGTCATTCCGCTGTTGTTAAGTGCTGCTCAGATATTAGCTACTCTTGATCCTCACGTCGCGCTATGTAACTGTGCCTCGTTCTTTGATCATTCGCAATAAGTGTTTGCAGCTGTACCTATTCAGGACAGCTCTAAGTCCTAACTGTGTCGGGTTTTGGCACTGTAGTCGGGATTTGATGATAAGCCCCAAGTTTGGTCATCTTAACTCAAGCCCAGGCCAGAAGGGTTGCATGATATTTACATGTGCAGGATTTATTTGGAAATCTTGGGATTCCTGGAAAAGGTAATCAGAGGTTTTTTGACATACAGATCAAATGACCCAGGAACTTCTGTGGAACTGTCCTGTAGATTTGGTGCTGACTCTGAGGTCATTGATTCTGGTTCCACCCACAACCTGACAAGAATAGATATGGCTGTACAGCGGCTGTACATTTCCAGAATTGGGGGTTTGGCTCTGACCCTAGACTGCATACAAAATACATGTTTTTGTTGGTATTCTGCCACGGTTCAGTGATGTGAGAATTTATGACTATTGTTCACAAGTTACCACTAAAAAACCTTGTAATGGGGTGTGTCCTGGGGAACAGTACCTAAATATTGATAGACACATGATCATGTGTGATAACTGCTGAAATATGAGTAGGTTTTGATTGACAAGCTTGACTGCTTTATAATCCTCTGTACGAGATGCCGTTTAGACATATGTTGGTGCTGAGACCTACAGGAGTATTATCTGACAAAATATCCCATGCAAAATCCATCGAAAATTCTTAAGATTCTGAAAAATAATATGGTTCAAATGCCATTTGAATGGTCTTACAACGATTGTTCAAACTCAGCCTAACCATATTACTAAACTCAGTTAGTAACAGTTTTCACTTGTTACTGAGTAACTTCTAGAAATGCTCTACCCATAAGAGGATGTCATGGAAAAAAAAAAAAATGTCTCATTGGGAAAAGATGACATATGTATTTTATTCAGTAGAATTCAACACAACCTGTAGACAATGTGAATGAATCCTTGGACTACTCCACTCTTTCTTCATGACTATTGATTTAAAAGGATACAATGTGAATGAATTCTTGGACTACTCTACTCTTTCTTCATGACTATTGATTTAAAAGGATATAATGTGAATGAATCCTTGGACTACTCCACTCTTTCTTCATGACTATTGAGTTAAAAGGATACAATGTGAATGAATCCTTGGACTACTCCACTCTTTCTTCGTGACTATTGATTTAAAAGGATATAATGTGAATGAATCCTTGGACTACGCCACTCTTTCTTCATGACTATTGAGTTAAAAGGATACAATGTGAATGAATCCTTGGACTACGCCACTCTTTCTTCATGACTATTGATTTAAAAGGATATAATGTGAATGAATCCTTGGACTACTCCACTCTTTCTTCGTGAATATTGATTTAAAAGGATATAATGTGAATGAATCCTTGGACTACGCCACTCTTTCTTCATGACTATTGATTTAAAAGAATACAATGTGAATGAATCCTTGGACTATGCCACTCTTTCTTCATGACTATTGATTTAAAAGAATACAATGCTTGACTGTTCAATTCAAGTGGTACATTGTGACTTATTAATGATTTATCTAAATTAAAAAATGCTGTATATCATACTGCTAGTTCCTGTCCCCTTAATCTTTTTGAATAACCTTCTCTTAGCTATGACAATCACAATTGTGAATGTGAAGACACTTTGGACTAAACAAATTCAATACGATTGTGCAAAATTCTCTAGTAACCCCCCCGATAAGTGGTTGGAAGATGGATGGATCTCTCTGGTATGCACCTTGATAATTACAGTGTTTGCAGAGAAGTGTTTCTCTGCAAACACACTGTATAGCCACAATTTCTTTCTGTCACACACACACATACAAAATCCAGCCCTTTAAATTGTGTTTAACTCATCAGATTACTTTTCTCCGAATGTTAGCAAATTTTGCACTCTTTGCCCTGTCCATCTACTCAGTGTCAACCCCGTACACCTGCATGGTTGTGATGAAGGCTGAAAGTATATGATCCCCCCAAAGTAAACCACGTTATCACAGGCATAACCTCTTCCTTCCCCCACCCAAAATATACATCCATGGATGCAACTGAAGCAGTATAGCAAAAGCATCATTAACACAAATGAGAAAACCTAAATTGAATTAGAATCACAATGCTGTGGTGGACATCTTTTCTATTTGAACGTAAGTGGAGAGAATAGCGACAAAATCACTTTTAGACATTCATAGCAAAGTAATGCTTTTGTGTAATAGGCTACATTATATATAACTTATTCATATTGTGGCATCGGCACCCAGCTACACCGGAAATTCACCCCAAGAATATGGTGGGCCACCAAGCTCCAAACTCCCAATACAGGGAAGTTAGCGTTAGTAAAACGTGTTCTATTCCAAAATTGAATAAAACATCAGCAGCTAGGAAACGCTAAAAACACCACAAACATAATCAATGGAAAACAAACGCAAACAAAATTTTTAAAAATTCACAGAGAATTAGAAACATTTAGAATAGTTCTAAAATAACTGGTTGAATAAGCAAAAGAATCACTTAAAAGTACCAGCAGAGGACTACTTTAAAGGTGGCTGCTAGCATAATAGTACACTGTGAAGGTACTCAGAAAATACACAGTAAAGAAGGTGCACCAAAGGATACTTTAAATGGGACCCAAAGGGGCAAATCAAGCAGGGAACCCCCCAGCCAATGTGCCCTTCTTCCCAAAATATGAGGGGTGGGTGTAACAAGGGAAGAACTTTTCTACTCATCTCCCACAAAAGTTAACCAGGCTATTAAAAGCTACAAAATTAACCAACCACCAAACAGACAGCCCTCTTCCAGAACACTTTAGTTTTATACCTCTGAGAGTCACTTACCAAATTAAGCTGCAGCTGTGCTCACTTAATCGCTTGAGAGAAACTAAGTTAAAATTAACTCCTGGTCACAACATGACTGAAACCACGACTAAACCTGATAGTTAATAAATGCCACAGTCTGAAGCAGTAAACAGATGTTTCAATTGTATTGCTATTATATGATACATTTTGATTCTGTGTGACCCTTTCATGAAGGATTTTGTCATTTCACATTACCTGTCCCTTGTTAAGGTCCACCCATATTCCCCATATTCTTTTCTGCTCTTTCTCACCTATTAGTCCTGCTCTGAGATGGGCATTTCTCCTTAGTCTTGTTGTGTTGTTTTAATCGATTTTACATTTATTTAGCAGATGCTTTTGTTCAACGAGACGTATAACAAGGCGAACTCAACATAAGCACGTAGCAGTTAAGCAGCTACACTATCAGTCAAAGGTTTTTACACACACTAAGATTTTGTACATCATCGATGTTACTCACGTAATTTTCACAAAAAATTCTGCACTCTCAATATTCATAGCTAAAATATAAGACCATCACATTCAATGTCCTTCGAATACCTTTATTAGCAAGAAAATCGGTCGTGTCTTTGGTTCATCAAAGTAGCCTCCTCTAGCAGCTACATCAGCAGAGTAAATTCAAGGCATTGTTTCAAGGGACATTAAATATTGCTCTGTAAGTTCATTCCAACACTCCTGGGGCATGATTTATGGTTATTACGTTTATTAAGTTTTTACGTTACAGTATTCATAAATCTCCTTTGGGCCTGAGTTGAACTTTGTGGTTTGTAAAGACAAATTGCAACATTTACATACACACTATTGGGTGTCTAGAATTTTTTTGTGAAAATGATGTGAGTAACATTGATGATTTAGAAAATCTTAGTGTGTGCAAAAACTTCTGACTGGTGGTGTAGCTAAGATGTAAGTGCAGCTAGGCTTAGCATCCACTGAGAGAGCAGCAACAAAGTTGAGGTTAGTGCTGGATTAAGAGCTATGCAACATGTTTTGTACCAGAAGTCATTTATAATCAAAAAATGAAGTTCTGGTTGATCGGCATAAAAAACTTTTAAATTAGACACTTGACAAAGAGGGAGTCAGTGACTATAAAGGCCATGCATTGGGGGTTTTGCCAGTGTAGATGGGTTTGGAGGCCTCTCCTGAAGATCGACAGGGAGTCTGCACATCGGATGTAAATGGGCAGCTCATTCTACCATCAATTGTCTGCAGAGAGACTTTTCATGACTTTAACACCATACAGCTTTTACTTTCTTGATGAAATTGCACTGTTAGAAATTCAAGTTAAACCTGTCCCTGCCTGTCCCTGTAGCTCTAACAAAGGGAACAACCCCGTTTCATGCCTTATCCCTTGGTTCTGTTCAACATGTGGTTCTGCTCCACAGCAAGACCAGAGGTGAATACCTAAATATTTATGAGATGAGATACAGAGGTATAGAATACATAAATTATATTAATGAAACGTTTCAAAATTAGAGGCCTAAATTGGCCTTCCTTGTTAGTCTTTGCAATAAAAATAAAATCCTGTATCAAAAATACAGAATGTTCTTCAGTGACGTGAAGACTGATGGAGGAATGTATGGTTGCATTGCCAAAGTCCCGCAATATCCGTAATCCCAATAATTCTCCCTATTCCTGTTGAGTAGAGTGAATATGAAACACACTAACCCTGTGATTATGGCATGTATCATTTTTCTTAGAAAAGTTAACCATGAAGCCTGCCAGCTCATTGTGTTTGTGTTCATTGGCAGTCAACTCAAATCTTCCTCTACACTCTGCGTTTGATACACCGTTGATGGTAAACTAAAAATAGAATGTGGGGAAGCCGGGGGAGCCATGTTTCCAGCCCCATCCTCGCATTTTTCTGCTTTTTTCTGACCAAACCAAGTGTTGCATGATGGTTTCTTGAGAGCCTTGTTAGCAGTAATTAACAGCAGTAGGCCCATTTTTCTTCGAAGTGATATACCCTGCTAAATACAATTGTGGCATCCTTTAGCTCCGCACTTGCTCCTAAAAGGTCCTTTAAGTCGGCGAATTTTCCCATGATACCGCTGCAGGCTGTGGCAGGACCAGGGGCAAGGCAAGACACTGTGTGTCAATGTGGGTTGTCCACTCAGGGTCAGCCCTAACGAAAGCCTTTCACAAACAAGAGCATGAACTCTATTATAGATGCAAATCCAGCCTCTTAGTGGGGATTGTTTCAGTGCCATAATGGAGCCATAAGAGAAGCCCACAGCAAGTTTCCTTCCTCTCTCAAATCACAGACACCCCCCCCCCCCCCCCCCCCCCCCCCCCCCTCCCTTTCCCTCTTTCTCCTTCTCCCTTCTTGGCCTTTTGTGTCTTTTTGCTTTCTTTCTTTTTCTTTCTCGCCTTTTCTTCT
>JAACJT020000078.1:964052-984828 GCA_009936485.2 Gymnarchus niloticus
AAACCAGCCTCTTGGGGGGGGTTGTTTCAGTGCCATAATGGAGCCAAAAGAAAAAACCACAGCAAGTTTCCGTCCCCTCTCAAAAAACAAACACCCCCCCCCCCCCCCCCTTTCAGATCATAGGTTCTTTTGTGTGCGTCTCTGGACATTTTAGCAGCCTGTTTAAACGACTTCTATTGTCTGAACGCCTTTATCGATTTTGCTCCCTGCCAGTGTCTCACAATGCCCTTATACGAACAACTTTGTTACTGCATTTGTCCCATATATCAGAACTATGTCGCTTCAGGTTAGGCTTGGCCCAAGGAATCCGACCTGCCCTGCAGATTTCCGAATGAACTGGAGGATTTACATCTCATTTTGCTTGTTTTTTTTTTTTTGGGGGGCAGCTGAATACTTCAATGGCACAAAAGTGTTCTTAAGAAGGCCACATGACAGACGAGGAACAGATTTAGATTCACAGTGACAGCTTAATCTACCAGATGCTGCTGGTTCATTTTGTGAAAGATGGGGAATTTTGCCCAGATCTTGAACCCCCAGTCCTAGGTGTGTCTTTTATGTATGTTTAGCATGCAAATTTGGCTTCGCCTGATGACCTACAAAACGGTGGTCAAGACAGATAAGTATTCTCCACATAATCAGAGTGAATTTTTTAGGAACCGGTGACCCAGAGTTCAACATGCTTGTGAAGGAAACGCCGTGGTAGCTCCGGTTCTTATCGCATAGAAACGGTTCCTCATATTATGTGTGTTACTCGAAGGCCATGGGCAGGTCAGGTGACTACTGGTTCTTTTGAATTGACCAAAGGGCTTTCAAAATGTATTACCAAAAAACAGCGAGATGTTTCCCAAGTCATTAAATCTGTGCTTGTACTCAGTCCTCGATTACCTAGCAAAGCACAGTTTACTTGGGTTGGTTCCTTTAGCAATGGAAAATTAATATTGTAAGCAGTCTCACTCTGCAATATAATAACTCTTCTCATAACACACTCAGAGAAACATACTGCTGAGACTGTGAGCATGATTAAAAAGCTTTGCAGGATTGGAAATTTTACCTTCAGTATGGGTCTTCAAATTAAGAGAGTAATCCCTTAATTAAGTATCCATCAAACAGCCATCATTCTTTAGAGATTAGCTTTCTTTAGCAAAATAGACTTCATTGTTTAATATATATTATATCATGTTTAGTGCCTTTCAGCAGACCACCAAAATTCTTAAGTAGAAGTTATAAATATGCAAATGACATATAATTGTAAGATCTGTATAATAATCCAGTAAAGTTTCACATATGCTTAGAAAGAGTTCTGGAAAATGTTTCCAGATGGTAGAATTAGGACATGGCAGCCGACATGTCTCGATACTTCTGAAATGCTGATATTAAGTATCCTGTTCATTTTATTTGGTTAAGGAAAGAACTTTCTTTCATCCACAATTCCTATAATAATGCTTGCAATGGAACAGCACAAGATTTTGGTAAATTATATATTAGCACCGTTAGCCTACATAGTATCTAGCTACATAATCACGTCTTTCCACCTATAGAGTTGACTGGCTTTGCATATCAGTTATGTTTTGGAATAATTCATTTTAAACCTTCAACAATAAGACAAATCTTGCAGAAATGGTCGATAAATTATAGGAAATACCAATTCTGACGATTATGATGACCTTTCAGGTACATTACATGTGTCAAAATAATCTGTTCACTCATAAAGTGCGATGTGAAAAAGATACTAATTAAATGAACATATGTATAGTTCATTGATGCTGCGGACAATGAAGGGTGGCATGGAAAGATTCTTTGTTTTTGTCAGCTTATAAAAATTGATGCCAGCTTTCGATTGCATAGACTGAGAAAACAAAAAACACTGAGCCACATTTCTGGATGATTTAACCAATGATACCGTATACTGTCAATATGTAAGACTTAACATTTTTCATTGTCAGTGTAGAATCTTTTGGTTTAAATTAGAGGTTTGCAAAAGGCCATAAAAGAAAAAAATGAAATAGCTGACTGGCAAGCTTATCGAGCTGTTATTGTCAGGACTGCTGTATTCTGAAGTAAGGCTGCCATATAGTTCTAGTGGCTATACCTTTCAAAGGGATAGAAAACCATACGGGTCATGGAACAAAACCAAGCTGTAAGAAGATGCTTATGCTGTACCAGAAGATCTATAGCAAACCTTTTCACATAGATATAAATATTATATTGATACAGCCACAAAGCCCCCTCTTTTCTCTCCGTACATAAAGAATGTAGGTGACTTGATTCTAAAAGAAATCTGTCTAAATTATTTCCTATAGCTTATGTCCTTTGAGCTTTCATAACCTGCCAGTCAGCAAAAACCATGCAGTCCATTCTCCCACACTTGAGGACTCTAGGGAACAAACCATGTAGACATCATGCTAGGGTTTACGGGATTATGCTAGCCCCGTTCTATCTGCGGTGCGGCTAAGTAAAAGTTATATGGCCTTCAACCTCACGTGCATTTAAACTTCCATGCAGGGATCCTCAAACACTCAATCTCCACACCCAGCCACTTCCCTTTCAAAGACAATTACGGCACTATCATATTTATTATTCTCAAAACGAGTCATTCTACTTTGTGTTGCTTTAGTTTGCATTTCCAGCCTTCCAGCAAGCTCCCACCCAGCAGATACTTCTAGTTAAGAACGGGGCTGTCAAAGTTAACATGTTAGTGTTGTTAATTTTATTAATAAAATCAATGGCATTACCGCATTATTAACACATTAACTTTGACAGCCCTAATATTATATCAGTTTTAAAATTAATTTCAAAAGAGAAAAGCATTAAAAAAATTAATGAAAAAAGAAAGTTAATTTTATTAACAAAATTGACAGCATTAACTCGTTATTAATGCCTTATTAATGCATTAACTTTGATAGCCCTGATATCATTTCAATTTACAGTAAATTGCAAAAGAGAAAAGAATTAAAAAATTTAATTTAAAAAGAAAAAAGTAAGTTAATTTTATTAACAAAATTGACAGCATTAACTAATTATTAATGCCTTATTAATGCATTAACTTTGACAGCCCTAGTTAAGTGCAAAGTAATTACTAGGCAACGCTTTACATATATAAGTATTCATTTACAGCTAACAAGGGTCTTTCATAGGTATCATATATCACACATAAGAATTTATGTTTAACAGCAGGTTACCCAGTCAGTCCCCAGTCAAGTATCATGAATTATCTAATTTACAAATATCTGGTCCGTGAGTGGTGGGATTTCTCTTTCTTTCTAAGACCCCGGGTGCGCGTCAGGATGGATAATGTCTCTCTTTCTCTCACAACCTCACACACAACAAAGAAGAAAATCTGAGGAAGCAGATGAACTTTTAAGCTTCTTATTGTAAATAAATGTACATCTCATCTGTTCTGCAGGGCTGCTCTCCTTTCTACAACCCAGCCCTCCCAGCTTCAGTCCTATGTCTCCCTATATGGTCCTCTTTCTTTCTTTACCCTTTTCAACAAAACTTGCTCCATCACCTCAGAGAGGACTAATGTGCTTGTGTTGAACCCGAGAGGACTTAGGCATTTTGTCTACCACCCTCCTATAAAGGCTTGCAGCCCAATGCTGACCTCACCCAGCAGAAGGCACCAGAAACCAATACTTCAAACTGTGCTTTAAGTTTGTGGATGACGATTGTCTCCACGGAAAAGTCATCTAACGGTGTACTGCAATTGTTCTTGACTCAGCATTTTCTGTGTTCACCTGTCTCCTTGATGCTTTTCCAGCAGAGGTATTCCCATATAATGTATAAATGTTCATTTTTTTTCACTTTCAAGCATCAACACTGAGTGTAGGGCTAGACAGGAAAGCAGTTATGACTTTTACACCTTTTTGTTTTCACCACAGTAAGGAAACCATACCAAGAAGATTTTTAATCAAACAGAAAAAAACAAAGAATTTGAGAAATGATGCTTCTTCACTGTGACCCTGTGCTGGATAAGCAGCCACGGACGTTGGCTGTGTGGAATTCATTTGTAAACAATAAGTGAGAAGTTCATCATCTGAGTGGCAGAACAGCACCAATCTGGCATTAACTGAAAGTCAGTTCACCAGGAATTTCTGTATGTCTGCAAGGATATTTTTTCACTGTTAGACAGTGAACTTCCAGCCACTGTTCGATGTGCTTCATTTTCAAGAACTGTGTTTTACAATATTCCCTGAAAATCGCTTTTCCGAGGGAAGCTAAAATATTTTTTGTTACTAATCCTCTCTTGACTGGACACTCACATAATATTTAATCAGCTACAGAATGCAACGGCAGATTTGTCGAGGGCCATTCCTGCTGAAATGTTTTCAGGTATCAAGCAGGGCTGAGGGACTCAACAAGCACGTGAAAACAGTGGGAAAGCACAATTTCATTTCATTTTTTAAGGCAGACCGGTCCTAGTTCAGCATGCCAGTGAAAAAGTGGCATTGCTTCATCATAAACCAGATCATTATCACCAATACTGGCTACGCATCTCCCAGTAACTTGTCAGTTATCTGACAATGAAGCCGGTTTTAGGAGGTGGTTCATTACATCATTTCCCAATCCACTGTTCCCTTTTTCGACTACCTTGCATGATCTGATCCCCGCTCATCACACAAGTCCTGTCTGCGTTCTAATTGTCCCCAGAAAACCGGTGCAAGGTTCTCGGGGGCCCTTTTTGTGCTCCCAGGAAAGTAGTGTTATTTTAATATTAAAACAGCTCCGGTCCCCGGAGAGTCTTTTCTGGGGCTTGCATGGCATCGTGCTTAGTCACCCAAATGGGCAGCTTCTCTGTTTTTCTCCATGTTTGTGATGGTACAGATCCATTGCTTTAAGCAGGAGGATTTACATAAATTCAGGGACACTGCGTGGCAGCTTCATTGTAACAAGCTGTTATTTGGGACATTTTCAGTAGTGGGTCTGTGATTGTGTCTGCCCCATTCTTCTCCAGATGCCCCCCCCCATAAACCCGAGACGTTGTCATCTCACAATTCTGAGACACAGCATCATGCGGCTTTCCAGCCACCTCCGTTTGCAAGCCCCAGAGGAGTGTCCGCTCTCGATGCCCTGGTTCCAGAAAGCTTTACAGCATCCCGGTCGGCCACTTTCAATTTGGGTTTTCTATCCCCGCCTGAACAACAGCTGATTGGCTACGCTTTGAGTGAATTCAACTTCGGTTCAGCTGCAGTAAGATTCCATATTCGACAGCTCCATTACTTCTCAATAGCGCATGTCTTAGACCACCGAAATATTGCCAAGGGCTACTTCATTTAGACGGTTCCTTTTCAGATGTCTAACTCTGATTTAATGCCTCATTATAAGAAAATATTTCCTGCCATACGCATTGAAACAAGCCAGACAAGTGCCTGCAATGTGATAAGGTGAGTCTACCAGTGCTTCCCCATGCACCTCACATTCTGTGGTTCTGCATAGCAATTCACAAAAAGGGGACCAAAAGGGTATTCAGAGACTCTCTCACCCTCACACCGTGTGTTAAGGGTTCACAAAAAAGTCATTCATTGTTTAGATACTAACGAAAGATATTTTAAGACCTCAACTGGCCTACATACCCGGATAATTTTGAAACTTTTCCTCAAGTATTTATTTTTTTTACAGATACTTCATTCATGATGCAAAATTTTTAGAACAATAGATCAATATAGATAACAATACTTATTACTGTAGTCTTAGCAAATACATTCACAGATTGTTTCATTATCAAACAGCAGGTGAAAAAAAGTGTGGTAATTCCCAAAAAGTAATATAAGATTTTAAAATAATTGTTTAATGAATAGATAAAAATATGGAGAGTTCCTCTCTGTTCCATAGATAAGGAATTCCTTTATGGTATAAAAATGGAAGGCTGTCATACATAGAGTTATTGTTCGTTAAAATAAAACCAAAATCTTTAACATCACACTGAAGTCTTTGCGTTTAGGTTGCTCCATATGCACACGGGGAATTCTGAGGTTCGTGGTCTCAGGTTCTGCATTATTTAACCTGCAAATGCCTCTGTGGGAGTGGCATAACCCTTCCAGACCCTTCAGGGTTGTCATTCATGGTGAGTCTGCGATCAAAGATATATTCATCAGTTTCATCACACAATTCACGAGTTCAATGACAGTGCTGGAGACTGATCCCTGGCAAAAGGCTGGAACATTCGGCCAGTCAGTGAGGCTGGCAACTTCCTCACAAATGAAGGTGATACCTCCGTAGTTAGTCATTTACTATTTCAGTGTCTAAGTACCATTTAGAGGGGGTGGTGGTCAAAAAAATAGCCAATGGCAAGGCTTAAGTGTTCCTGTAAATTGCATACCGCTATAAAAGGCATAACTGCGTTTTTTTTTTTTTTTTTTTGCCTTTTTCATGAAATAATGAACCAGTCCTCATATTCAGGTGCATGAAATAAAAGCCCCTAATAAAATCACATACTGCATTTGGGCAGAATTTCCATGTTTTATTTCAAGCTTAAACAGAGCAAGCTTCAAAAATATCCCATGTGGTTAATAAAAACTCATAGGTAATATACATGAATTGTGAGACTATCCTTCGGCTGCCGATAATTAAATTCTGGGAAACCTGTGCTTCGTTTATCAGCGTGAAGCCCATGCAATCGCTGGCCTGGGAGTTCCTGGCTAGCCAAGAATAAGTAAATAAATACAAAATGGATGAGTCGATCCTTCGCCATTTGATTGAGAAACGACGCAGATCATGCGGCACGAAGCACTGGGCGCAGAACGATGCATGTTAAACTGAGAACATGGTCTTGTCTGGGGGAGATCAGCTGCGTTATGATGAAACTGGCTGCAAGAACGTGTTACTTAAGTATGCGGCATCCTCTCTCGCCGTGCTGTCACCCAAACACCCTCCTTTCGGTTTCATGAGCCCACGTCATTATATATCGCAGTATGTTAAATATCCTCATGGGCTGGGGTACCAGGATCCTTTGGGTTCCAAAGTTTTGGAGAAAAATCGGACCCATCCAGGAGCCACTCTAATCTTTCCATGGCAAAGGCAATGCACTCTCAAAAAGAATATTATGCCAGCGTTTCATTTATTATCCATAGCGACCGAAAGTGTTTATTAAACCATAATCATCACTATGGATACCTTGCAACAAATAGGCTTTCTCCTTCATAACCCCGTAATGATATTAGTGCAGTCGATTTTGTGCAGTTTGACAACATGTCTGTCAGTCGATGAAATTCTGATCAACAGATTTACGTGAGTGCAGTTGTTTAGTCACTTTAAAATATAAAGTAATAAAATGTACTGAAAATTCATCCCCTGCAGCAAGTTCAGGGCAACTCCATGAACCCAGCAGTCAGCTCTTGGCTGAATATACTGTAACGGTCTTTATAGGCTAAACAGTGTCTGCCATTGTCAGCCTCCAGTTCCCACTGCGGTCTCGCCAGCTTGGAGCCCTCATCCTCCACTGACAACACGGTGTAAAATCCTATTTGCATTGTATTTGTCTGTAGAGTTGCCAACACTCCAAACAGCCGCCCCTCCCTGGGCACAGACACAAGCTTGCACTTCACCTGCTACTGTCCGAAATCAACATTCAACGGATGCGCAGATCACTAGTCTTCATGCTGCCAAACCTGAAGCATGTGCCATGTTTTGAACGCTGTGCTCAGTCTTGCCTCAGTCTGTATAACCGGGCCGGATTGAACTAACTGGTCATATGATAACACCACTAACAGACCTTGAAATAACCCTTCCAAAGCTTGTCATTGATACAAGAGCCACAAGTTACGACCCACCGTTTCACCCAATCTCTTCTCTCCGGAGCTGTGAGACTGCTTTCCTCAGTTTCTCGCAAGTACTTTGACTTAGAGAGTAACAGGGTAACTTCTGATGCATCTCTGGATCAGGAAATGAGGCTTCTCAGTGCTTCAGACGCTAAGAATTAAAGCTAAATCTTGCTGTCATACTGTCTGTGCTTTCGTTTACAGAATGTTGTATTTACAAAAAATTTGGACTATGTGCTTATTATTTCTTAGTTGACAGCTTGTTATGACAGTTATGTGCCCAAAGTAATTTAATTTCTAGTCATGCTAGCCCCACTCAGTAAACGCTTTTCATAGTTTAACATTATTTCCAGTTGGAGTAGTGCACTCAATCTCTCCATCTAATGCACATGACTATATATTTTTGAAAAACATTTTTATTTTTGTGTTATTTGCATGTTCTGTTCAATGGTCCACTAGTATCTTACCATATAGTGTGCTGTGATTCGTGGAGTGGAACACTGAGACTTCATGTGATGTCCCCTGGAGGAAGCTGAAAACACAACACCCTCCCCAAAGGTCACTTCCCCGGGTAGCTCCCAACAAAAAGCAGCTGGGATTTAATAGGACTGTGAAATGAAAGATGGCAAGAAGATGGGGGGGGGCTGGCAATTCCCCCCTCATATGGCCTAAGCAGGCAGATGTATGTAGATCATCTCCCAAAGAACATCTTGGCCCAAACATGAACCTTCTGTAATGATCGTCCATGTGCTGCCGCTTCGAGACTGTGGGGGAGCTCCGAGCTGACACTGGTGATGGCAAACCTGATGCCACGCATGCTGTGTTAGTGACAAAAAGTGCTAGTGAGTCACCTTTCAAACCCAATGGGCCCTCCTTTTCCATTTTTCTGAAGATTTGATGGAATTTAAACAGCAGCTGTAATGGGATTTACTTAGTATCAGTTCATTCAAAAGGAATATTTTGAATCCTACACCAGGGCTACAGTTTTGCTTTGCATTCCATACACTCCAATAACAGCATATACTGTACATGTCTTCCAAAACATAAAAAGGGCTTTTTTTTGTCATGATGCAGTATGGTGCTCTGCCTTGAAAAAGAAAATGTGGAAATATTTATTTATTTATTTATTTATTACCAGATGCTACGACATAAGGAACCGGATGAGTGCCTTTGCATTGTGCCAACCTAACAGAATGCTGATAAGAAAATGCTCATTCATTTAAATTATAAGCTAATATTAAAACATCCATGTGTTTTTTAATTCATTGCCTAAAGGAAAGTTAGAAGCAACTCGTCTGTCAGAATCTGTCATATAAAATAGAAAGGATCAGTAGGGGGCACCATTAGCACTGCTGCCTCCCACCTCCAGGGTTGGGGGTGCGAATCCCTTCTCCACTTTGTGGGTGTGTGCGCGGCTTGCATGTTCTCTCCCTTGTCTCACTGATATCCTCCAGGTAGGTCGCTTTCCTCACACAATCCAAAAACAAGTGATTTCAACTAATCAGCATTCCCAAATTACCCACGGTGAACGATTGCATATTTGTATGTGTCCAGTGATGCCTTGGCCCTATTTTGCCTAGGACAGGCTCTATGCCTCTCTGCAGCCCTGACCTGGACAAGTGGTTTGAAGATGGATGGATCCATTAGCATCTACCCACTTCTGCTGTAGCTCAGGGGTTAGCTCTGTAGTCTCCTTATCAGAAGGTGGCAAGTTTAAGTCCAACCTTGATTGGCTGAGTCTACATGTCCTTTGTGTGTTCCCTCCAGTTTCCATAACAGGCGGTTGTTGGTAGTGTACCCATTAATAAAGTGTTACCTCATCTAGGGCGAGCTCTCCACCTAATACCCTCTTTTTCCCAGGATATGTTCTAGGCTTGCAGGGTCTCTGCATTTGAAGCAGTTATGGAAAATGGAAGTGAATTACCAATCAATCAATCAACTGAAGTCTATCAATCTGCATTCATTTCTGGTCGGCTTCATTCATCACCGATTTAAGCTGACATACGGGAGATATGTTGGTACAAGCAAGCCTGTCTGCACAAGGGTAAAGTCGTTATTCAGCACCCATGCATAACTTGGGGCTGCTTTCCAAAAACATTCAGCCACCCTACAAGTCATACTGGACAGCCTGTTTCAGTGAAATTTATCACTCTGACGATGTTTACAGAGTCACACACAGCTGAGGACCCCGTTAACATAGATGGCAATGCTTCTGTCTACCAGCTGATCTCTCTCATTACAGCCCTGTGACAGAAATATCACCAATAAATCATATTTCCATCTGCAGAAAATGAGCTGCCTCATTCATTTGGCCTTTCATCACAAGTTTCCTAAAAGATCCTTTTTTGTCTAATTAAAAACACTGGATTAGAGGAGGTGAGATTGAGGATTGCATTAAAATTCAAATTAGATTCAATGAGATATTGCATGAAGGTTTGACCACTCATGCATATCCTCAAACCGTCAGGATCTCACCGACATAGAGACATCTCCTTGCGGAGGGCGTCTGTGTCATTGAATATGACATCTGTTTGTTTAATTCCTATTTTTGGTTCATTATGTACTTTCAAAGCATTGCCTTGCATGGCAGCACAAAAGTATAGGTCCACATGTGATATTTAGTATAATAAAAAACCATACACAAGTAATTATAATACCATAATGTTTACAATCAAATTCCACATGTGCAACGGAGAGATGTGCATGTTAAAATGTTTTTGGAAATTCTCATATGTCCACATTAGGCATAGTCAGATGATTGACTGCAGTGCATGTATGCATCATTCAGCCATTACCTTTCGGCACGAGAGTCCGTGTGTTTCCAGACAGATGAGATTTTTAAAAATGATCATTTAAAGTGTAAAACCTGCCAACAACCCACTTCAGGAACTTAAATTGGAGGTGATCACATACGGGAGGGGTTTTCAAAATCAGTGTGACTTTGACCGGTAAGGTAAACAGTCGTAATATTGTGTACATTTAATTTTTTATTTTGTCATTGTTAATCCACCGCCCCATTCCCCAAAGATCTCTTCTCCAATTCTTCATTTTGCATTTTATCTATAGCTCAATGTATGCTGAGACGCAAGGTCGAGGTGAATAGGCATTGATTAAATGAGCACCACCCTGTAACTAACGACACAATTTTAAAGGGTATAAAATTATGAACGGAAGCAAAAAAACCATCTCAAATGAATGGCTTTGTCTGTCTTTAATGAAAAAAGTGTCCAACGTGTCATCAGGATAAAAAATCAATTGTTAAAAACACACAGCCGTTGTCTGTGGCACCTTGTCCGCAGGAGTCATTAGTGCACCGTAATTTCCCCAGTGCCTGGCTTACATATCGGCTTGCATCTCATCAGCGTGGTCAGACACCACGCAGACATTAGGGATGGAGGGATAATGGCCTCCCAGTGCCCCTCTGGACCAACCAGGGACCAGGAGAAGGCATTAAATATGAACCATCTCCATCGCCCCCCTTTGTTTGTGGTTCCGCTAACGGCGACATCAATTCTACAGCACCAGTGAAGCATCGCTAACGGTCCAGGGGCCGTATTCTTCAGGCGGACAAGCCTCTTTCAGTCCCTCCAAGTGGGAGAACAAAGTTAGATTGAGAGGTAATGGATCCATTAATTAGTCGGCTTTCAGAGGTGGCAGCCTGGCAAGATGTTAGCAAACACAGATAGCTATTCTCATGTGCCCTTACTGTCAAGATCCCTTCTGTGACGAACACAGCCTTCAACAGAACTGCTCCCGGTTTTACGTCTCACAGTGAGGTTAGTTAAAAGCCAGAGAATCAGTTACACCTTTATGTGATTGAATATATCAATATGTAAAGCTCAGTGCTGGTTTCATAACTATAATAAACCTTAAACTTTAATTAAACACTCAGGACTCCATGCTTTTTTGTAGATTTTGTAAACAACACTGGCCTTCTCTCTAATGCATGGATTTCACATACGATGATAACGAGTACAGACATAACTGGAGGTAGCTAACTATTATGACAGCCTGGAAGACTTCATACATTAACATCAATACAACACACTTATTTAATAATCCACCGTGAACAATCGATAGTCCACCTAAAATATGTTTTTTAGATGTCCAGAATTCCTGTCTCTGTTGAGTCTCAGCAGTATTCCTGTCTTTGTTGTGTATTAAAGTAACCTGTCAATATCTAAAAGAGGCAAAACTATAGTGATGGAGAAGATATTGAGTAACCCCAGAACCAGACAGACACAGTTTTCTAGAATTACAGTGAAGATGCAATGTCACTGTATTGATGTTCCTGTTCACATCACACACTCGATAGATTAGTGCAGTGCTGGAATTGTGTAGGCTCCATTTCTGACAGTCTTCAAGGGGACAGAGCCAATGACGTGCCAGTGACCCATTACTGCAGGATTAAACCTGTGATACAGAGACACCCAAGGGAGTTCAGAGCATTGGCTTCAGCTGCAGGCCACAGTGGCAAGGATCAGAGAACTCAGCTGGAAGAAGAAGATTTGTAGATACTGTGCAATTCTGAATGTCATGAAAGGCTAACGGCTAGCAGAACTAATGCCACCATAGATCCATATCTGAAGACACTTATTAAAAGGTTTTTTGACATGGCGTGCTCTGGTCATCTCGGAGGATATGGTCAAAGGACATGAATTCCATGAAGCGGTTTCTTCAATCTGTAACACGTTCACAGCGGTAATCAGCATGTTCCACTTAGCTTATGCCCCAGTAATTGGGACGATAGCGAGAAAGCAAGTACTAAGAGCCATAAACGCCACTGTTGAACCGATTTTCTGTTTTCCCTCAAACTATGAAGCCTAACTTTAACTTTTGGTTGTGCAGGTCTCTCTGTCAGCCCTGCTTCCATTAACCCCTAAATAGGGAAAACTGTGCAATTAAACCTCTCCATCATTGTCAAGTCTCTGCATCAAGTTCATCTATTGTCACCCATCTGTCCCATTCAGCATCTTGTTATTTTATATTTAACAATATTAAACCACTCTAATTACATTTACCTATGCATACTTTGGGAAAAGAGTTTTCCAGATTTCCTAATGTTACAACCTGTGATTAAAATGGATTTTACTGACATACTTAATGCTTTGAAGGCTCAAAATGATTTTTATTGTAAAAGAAGAGTTAATTAAACATAAAGGCAAGCAGTAGTTAATTGCATAAGTACTCTCTTCTAAATACTTGGTAAAACTACCTTAGGCTGGAAGTACAGTTCCAGGTCTTTTCAGCTGTTTCTAGTATGCAGCTCTGCTGTTGTCACAGGTATGGTCACCACAATTTTTGCTTGTTTTTTTTTGGATTGGTACCATTGCTGAACTGCCATTTTCAGGTATTGGCTCAGATTCTTAAGTAAATTGTAGCCTTGGCTATGTGTTTAGAGTTATTGTCCAGCTGGAAAATGAATACCTCCCTGGTAACATTTATGTTGCAGACTAAAACAGCTTTCCTCTAGAACTGACACGCATTTGGCTCAATCCTGACCAATTTCCTAGTCCCTGCTGATGAAAATCTAGCAGCACAGCTTCACCATGGGCTAGTGTTCTCAGGATGATGAGCAGTCTTAACTTTCCAGCAGATACAGAGTTTTGTGCCAAGGTCACAAAGTTCAATTTTTGTGTCATCAGACCAGAGAACCATTTTTCACATTTGCTGTGGCTCCCACATGTTTTTTGGAATTTAATATGGGTTTATTCAGGAATGACTTTCTTCTCACCAGTCTTCAGGTTTCTGGAGTATCTGGGTTCAAGTTGGTCAATGGATGGTTCCACCATCTCATCTGTGGATTTCACCAAACCTTTAGAATTACCACTGGCCTCTTGGTTGCATCTCGGACCAACACCTTCCCAACCCAGTCACTGGAGTTTGGTGACTAGCCATCTCTAGACAGAATCCTATATTCTTTCGATTTTTTAATAATGTTTTAGCAATGCTCTGGAAATGTTGATGTTTCCTAAACCAGCCTAAGTCAATGTTTCTTCATAACTTCATCCTAGACTCATTTTGATCACTCCTTAGTTTTCATGATGTTGTTTGTTTAGGTATAATGTAAATAAAAATACAAACCCTGGGGCCTTCCAGAAACAGGTATATTCCTTTTAGGTTCAATTGTTTATTTCTCATTAATTGGAAACTGTGCAGTTTTCCAGTTTGACATTGTGGATTGTTTTGTGGGGATCTGTGCCAGGTATTCCAGTACTCTAATTCCTCAGAGTCCTGACCGGGGTTTCGTGTCTGCCCATCACACTTCCCTATCCTGTTCCCTAATTGCCAATGATTGTGCCCCGATTACCCTCCTGTTTTATACCTCTGTTCTCTTCTTCTATAAGACACCGATGTGCCCTTATTCCTTGCTGAGTCTCTGTTGACTCTACACCTCGTCCCAGCTCCCGGTCTGTGTTCCGTGTAGGTGCTTTTGTTCCCCAGCCTCCTTGTCTTTATTTAGCTTGCCCGGTGTATCCTTTGTTCCCTTTGCCCCCCCTCATTAAAGCCTATATTTGTACTTGCGCCTCAGTCTCTGAGCCCCTCTGTCTGTCCGGGCCTGGAAGACCATGACATGAATATTTACGTAAGACACTGTGAAAACATACCTGCTTGACCGTTCATGTTCTATGTGACATACCAGGGAATCATCGATGAATACTTTTGCTGTCTTTCTCTATATTCTGATAAAATCAATAACATTTTATTTTTATGTATATTCCCTGAATATGCAAGCATAGAGTGTCAATAAATCCCATTCACTTGAGTGATGTAGCATTCCTCGATCAAGGTAAATTGTTTTTTCGTATAGTTTAAGCAAGTGTTTATGTCTTCCCTATGCAAGCAAAATAAATGTAGTCAAACCAGTTTGTTCGTATCAGTATAAAAAACCCAGTTTAGACTTTCACCAGAACGTTCTACCCCATCTACACTGCTTTTTCAGTCGGGGGGATAAACCGCCTTTTTCTAACTAATGTGTCTGTTGAATCCTAAAAATGACATTCCAGTGTTTCCACCGTCCGTGTTCTATGTCTGTTCCCTATGGAAGCTCCCACATATATAGCTTCTCTAGGTTGTTTTGTTTTGTTTTTCCTGCAGGCTTTTGTACAGTATACTTCAGTTAATCACGATGTATTTATATTTTTTGCCAGCACCTCATACAGTTGCTCCTTACTGTACTTAGTTTCAATTATCAATGCAATTCCCAGTAGCTAGCAAAGCCACATGTTGAAATGAAATGAAAGAGCCAACGAAAATTCTTAGATTGGTCAATTGAGTAGATAACTTGAAGCTGAAATTTTAACCTCAAATAAACACCAGTACTGGGGTCGTTAATTAGCAAATATACAGCACTTTATCATTTAGTGAAATTGAACTATTTTGAAATCACTAGATTCAGCTTCCTCATACCTACACACCACAAAAAACTATAGGAAGACAATTATTTATACAGGTGAAAGCAGGGGATTCATTCTTCTGTGTACGGTTCTAGTGAAAGTCTACTGCAACAAACATAAATATTTATATATACTGTAATTCAAAGGATTTATTTATGTTATACCAATATATGCAGAACATATTCCAGAATCCTGTCATCTGCTGTCAGATTTTGGTCTGCACATTCTTAGATCCTGGGTGCTGCAGCTCATCAACCTGCTCTTGAAGGTGAATCTTCATGATTGTTCTCCACAGGGTCAAAACACGTCCAATATGAGCGTTTTGTGACTCTGTGCCAGTGTTGGTAGGGGGAGGTGGGCATTGCATGCTGGTTATATTAAACACCATTCCACAACTCCCTGGCTAGTCTGGTTGTGTGAGCCTATTATTACTACCCATTAATAACTCAACACCTAAAGTCTAATAATTTCAGCTGATTTGCAGTACCTGGGAGACCTTGTTAAAGAGCTCATGAATTGAAAAACAGACTGGTCCTGCCACCTTGCGATATCATTCCCTATTAATGTACCATAAATCCGGGAAAGTTATAAGGCAGCCTGATGACCATCTCGCTCAACCTCTGCTACTCTTTCTCTCAGGGAAGGTGTGCGTTTTCCCACACTTTTGCTGAGCTTCTCTATAGGGCCAACTAGCAGCTGTCCCTTGGTTCCGCTTGGCCTCCATGTGTCAGTCAGGGAAGAATTGCAGTGGAAATCTGAGACACGCGGTGGGCGCCTCATATGCACAGCTGGTCAGGCCAAAGGATAAATAGCTGCCCCACCTGACAAACCTTCGCCCCAGAGCTCCTTTTTGAGGTAAGGGTGCCCCTTCATTTCCCGGCACTGTTTCCGACTCGATTGTCTTCAGGGAATTGCTGTTATCCTAGGGAAACATTCGCTGCCTTTGACTGGCACTGCATGGCAGGACAGCTGCCAACCTTATCGTTGTGGATTCTCTTCCATCCCCAGCTCTGTGGTTTGTACCTAGGCGCCAAAGAAAATGCTATGCTAAACTAGTGGTCTCAGTAGACCAGGACTGAATCAGTTTCTGTAATTTGGAACCTTATCTAAAAATCTATAGTATAACCGACTTCTGCTGTCCATTCTAATGATTTACAAATATGTTTCCAAGTTGCTGAAGCCAGGTTTCGAACACCAAGTTAAATTAAAAACTGATCCTGACCAACGATACTTTTTCATCTCCATGAAATTTCATTCACCTTTGATTCATATAATTTTTAAGGCTTTTAGTACATCCATAAAACCCAATGCTAGAAAATGTACCCTATTTCTAACTGATATGCTCTGAAATGTTATACTAACATTCAGATGATAGCATGCAGAGAATACGCAAATTGCACACGCACAGAAACATAGCCTGGAACTAAACCAACAACCCTGTGGTCTCGGTACTGATCACTCCCACAACCCCTTAGCTACATACACTGTGAGTCTGAGTAACCTGCCTCAGATAGTCTGTCATAAGGTAGCATTCCTGGCCCAATTGCATTTGCTCTGTCCTTGTGTACCTTTGCCTAGGGCTCACATTCATATTAGCAGCTGTTTTAAAGCTATAGAAGTGAATGGAATCATTTATCAACTGCCTGGTCTTAGCAAGCAACGGCTGATCCATCTATTTTATGACCTTAAGGCAATTTGTGTTCAGTTCATTTTTTTTTATTTCATGTCAAGAATAAGAAGACACTCTTTACCAAGAACAATAATCAAACTGGTGTTTAAATAAATTACGAGGATCGAGAAGCCAAAAGCTGGTAAAAAAGTAGTGATGGGACAAATGAGGCTTCAAAACCCAGCACTGATTGGTAGTTCTGCATATTCCCACACACTACAGGTTTTGAAGCTTCATTTAGCACCAGCATTGATTCATTAGATCTGGATACTCCTACCCACCAAGGGCTTTGAAGCATCTTTTAATGCCAGCATTGAGTGGTTAGTTCTGGATACTCCCACCCACAATGGGTTTTGAAGCGTCGTTTGTCCAGTCACTAGTAAAAACCATTTTCAGGGGAATGAACGCCAACTGAACTTTCCATTTTGCTAAAATCATGCAGTCCTCCTTAGATCTGTGCCTGCACAGGTGTGTCTGTCTACAGCCAGCAAATGAGTATGTTGCTGGCGGCTGTTTGCCATACATTCTGCTCCTAATGGGGAACACACTAACAGTGTGTATGAGCACACAGATTTATCCAGTCAAAGTAAGTTAGATGTTATAACGGGCACATGTGGAATGTATTAAAGGAAACCAAAAACACATTATCTGACTGTCAGACTTTTCTACAGCAAGATCTTGTGGAATCCTTGTTTGTTTCACAGCAGGAAAATGAAATTTGCAACGTTCACCTCATGGAATCTTAGAATGACAGGACTGCAGATGAAATATCTTGTGTGTCCATGTTACTGGACATATTATTTAAGGATGCAGGTGTTAGTTGTAAAAATTATTGTGATTTTAAAAATAAAGGTGAAATGTATTGTTTTATTTTTATAATGATGTAAAAATAGCATAAGTAAAAAAAAAGCACATTTACGGTATTGTTAGTGCAATTACATTTGAATTTTGGTTCACTAAACCCTCACCAGGAAAATTGCGTTTGTTATTGTAATGAATACATTTTCAAAATGACACACTATACATTGGTCTTTATGAAATATTAAATGACTATATCCACTTCACCTATTTTCCATATCAGCTAATCCAATTCAGAGTTGCAGAGAGTCGTTCCCAGGCAGCTCAGAGCGTAAGGTGAGGAAGCTCCCCAGTAAAGTGGATTTTGTTTTCCATTTACTTGGGGAAAGTATACAGCACTTCAGCTGAAATTCAAAAGTGAAGTTTTTAAACTCCACCCAAATACGCATCCATAAATAACATTTTGTGTTTCCCAGAACAGCTGCATATTGCATCCATCTAATTTTCAGTTGCCTCCACTTTCAGCCATACGAAGGTCATGTAACTGAAAATCCTTCATCAGGCGTGTCTGGCCCTCCAAGCCAAAGACATGCACTTAAGTATGTATAGGAATTCATCCCCCTCAAAAAATTATTGACTATAAATTTTGAGGGTAGCAAGGTGGCTCGTCAGCTGGGTTGGTGTCCCACAGCTCCAGTGCTGGGAGCTCGATGCCCACTTTCGGAGTGTGCGTGTTGAGTTTGTATGTTCTACCCATTTCATGCAGATTTCTATTCACATTACAGAAACATGCAGCTGTGGTGTATGATTGTACATGTACGTACCCTGTGATGGGCTGGCATGCTGTTCAGGGAACACCATGGCATTATACCCAGGCTGCCTGGGATAGGCTCCAGGATCAGCAGCTAAAAGACAGATGGAAATTAATATTTACTAAATATACAGAAAGGTATATAAACATTGCAGAAACATTCTCTATCATATTGCTGTAGCGATGCATCTCTATGGCACCTCAATAGAAATATTATAACAAGGGGTGGAATGTACACCAAAATATAAATTGTAAAATCTGCATTTGAAAACATTTCAAGCGTAAAAATGTCCCATCCATTAGGAATCCATCTATCCTTCCAACTTCCAACCACTTATCCCATATGGGGTCATAGGGTCTACGCAGAATCATATGTCAGAAATATCATCCTCTTTAAAACAGCCACACAGTGGAAACTAATTTTTCAACTTACATTAGGTACTGTATATATAGTCTGCCTACAGCAGTCAAGCCGCGAAGCCCGTAGGAAATTATTCAAATGAAATATGTGGAAATGGATACACGTCTGCCAAAATGGAAATACATTTGATTTTTCTGACCAACACAATATTTTAAATCTGTGTCACTTGGACAACAGCAATCTGTTTCATGTTGTTTTTCATTTTGTTTTATGTTTATTTAATGTTCTTTATTGAAGGATGCATTTACATTTTTTTTAGAATTTTATCCTTTGACCTGAATTTAAAAACTGATGAGATTCACTAAAAGCGTGTCCAATTACCCTGTACATGAGATGCAATATATAATCATTATGTGTAAGGTCTACCTTAGATTACGAAAGACTCAGTGGCTTCTTAATTAGTTGCACCTGCTCATTAGTACAATATAGATATATTTAAAAGGACATATACAGCATGCAGAGGGGGTCAAGAGGTAACATTTATTGGATGTTTAAGGAATTTTAAACATGCATGGCATGGTTGTTGGTGGTTCCAGTGTCTCAGCCCCCCTCCTGGGATTTTCACGTACCACAGTGTCTAGAGTTTACAGGGAATGGTGCAATACACAAAACACATCCAGTCAGGGTCAGAAAACAGCTTGTTAATGAAAGTTGTCAGCGGAGGACGGCCAGACTCGTTAAAGCTAACAGGAAGGTGGTAAGATAGTGGTGTGTAGAAAGGCATTACCACATGCACAACCCATCAAGCCTTGAAGTGGAGTACATACTGTAGAGATGATCCAGGAAGTCTGGAAACTCCATTTCTTATTTGGGAGGAATTTTCGGAAAATTTTGGACAAGCCATCCAAATACATTGTTCTTTCTTTATATGACAATTATATGACAATTATAAAAGTTATACGCTAAATCATATAAATAACTGAAGGCTACCAAAGAAGTATCAGTAAAAACCTTTAACACAAAAACAATCATTTTTCCTAAGTAAAACGTGTTATCAGTCAGAAAATTAAAATCAGGGTTGGACTGATATTATGCTTTATTTAAAATCTGATCTCAGGTTGAAACTGCAATAGAAATCAGAAATGGAATGTTTTATAATGTCCGGATGAAGAAGGATGAGAAGAAGGTATAATCTGCCTTTTTATTTGTGTACTAGGTACATCATATTTGGAGAAATTTGACTAAACATTACAAGAGAGTGACAGTGTCTTCAGGTTCAAATTTCAGATACTGTGCAGACTGGGACAATTTTGGTTCTGGCTGTAATTTATGAAGAGTCCTTAGTGTCACATGATGAAAAAGCATATGACAATGATATATCCTTATCTGCCAAATGAAAAAAAATAATTTTATTATCTTCAAAAGGGCTTAAGCCTACATGTTCTGGCTTAGAAAATTTTCTTTGAAAAATTCTGTCAAGTGCTTAATACGTAGTCAAATTTTCAGGGTTACTTAAAGTAAATTGTAAGGTCAATCAAAAGTTAAGCAGTTAAACTGATAAAAAAACTTCAGTCTGCAGCTATATACTGTATATATACAGTCTATGTATAATACACTTACACAAACACACACGCACAAATACACACATATTTGGAGCTATATGTATAATAAACAGACACACAAATGCACACATATTTGGAGCTATATGTATAATACACATACACACAAATACACACATATTTGGAGCTATATAAATAATACACACACACAAATACACACATATTTGGAGCTATATGTATAATACACATACACACAAATGCACACATATTTGGAGCTATATGTATAATACACATACACACAAATACACACATATTTGGAGCTATATAAATAATACACACACACACAAATACACACATATTTGGAGCTATATGTATAATACACATACACACAAATACACACATATTTGGAGCTATATAAATAATACAC
>JAACJT020000078.1:996888-1011002 GCA_009936485.2 Gymnarchus niloticus
TGTCTGAATGAGGAAGCCGTGGAGATAGTGTGGACATGTGTCTGAATGAGGAAGCCGTGGAGATAGTGTGGACATGTCTGAATGAGGAAGCCGCGGCGATAGTGTGGACATCAGTGGGTCCGAGGCGTAAATCAGGCAAAAGCCAGACCCCCCAAGTGAGACAAGGGGTTGAACAGAGAGTCTTCGTTTCTTCATTTCTTCTCAAACAGAACCAATTTAGAAATTTTTATTTTTTTTTTACTTAGAATAAATTTGCAACGATTTCTCAAATCCCGTTTTCACGCTTTCATTATATAGGGTACTGAGTGTAAATTAATGATAGAAAAATTAAGAAAATTTTGTCATATAGCGGGAACAAATAAAACGTTAAGGAATCTAACTCCTTTCTGAACCCACAGTATATATTGTACAAAATATATAAAAATATTTAGTAACAGTAGTAGTAATAGTAACAGCGTGAGAATTTTTACAGTATATATGACAATCATTTACAACATTTAAACCAAAATCAAAATTTAAGACGCACAATAAAATCATTTTAATATAAATGATGCAATTCCGACCATTCTGACGTGGTAATCACATTTTGTCACATTTGTGTATAAACAAAAGCCATCATGTTTAGCAATCTATATACTTAACTTTTTAGCTATTATTAGTTTTTATTAAATGCATTATGTACCTTCCCACATTATCACTGTTTGTCTTCACTGCTACTTATTATGCTACTAATAATTTTAAATAAATATGTATTTGCTATTTACTTTTCTAATTTCTAGATTTTGAATTTTAGGAAAGCACAAATATAGTTTTTTAGTCCCTCACAGGACACAATATTACAAAAGACCTTTTTTTTCCAAAAATAACAAACTACTATTAATTGCAAGTGTTTTAAGTGTTTTAATTGTTTTCTGGACACTTTAACCTTACAGAAGTACAATGAACCAGTAAATGATAAAACTCCTATTTGAATCAGCGTTTACAAATTGACTTTGTAATATAATCTTAACAGCACAGTTACATATTCCATGTATGTATTTTCTACTCCCTTTTCCTGGTCAGGGTGGAGAGGGGAGCAGATCCCAGCCAGCTGAGGAATACCCTGGACCGGATGCTTATATTATTCAATTCAATTTTCAATTCAATTTTATTTATATAGCGCTTTTAACACAAAGCGAGGTCACAAAGCACTTTACATAGTCCCGGGCCCATAGTCCCCAGAGAGTAAGCCAAAGGCGACAGTGGCAAGAAAAAACTCCCTCAAGAGGATGAAACCTTGGGAGGAGCCAGACTCAGAGGGGAAGCCTGTCCTCCTCAGGCCAGCACCGGGCAGGACAGGACAGGACAGTTCACTTCACTGTTCAGAAAAGTACTACCATTTAAAACAAATATTTGAAGTATTTCTTTTCTGGAATAAATCAATCAAATATTATCGATGCAAAGTGATCACACCCCTGGATGCTAACTTGAAGTAATACAATAGTAAAATGTCCTTACTGGCAATAGAACATAGTTTTCCACTGAATGTTTTCCCAAACGCAAGTAAACTTTTTTAAGTACAAAAAGGCGTGGCACGTAGATCAGTGATTTTGAGATATAAACCTGTGTCCAGAAGGGTGTGGGTATGAATCCCATGCCTGATGCAGTAAGACAATCACTATTAGACCCATATCTTGTTACTGAGTCCGTACTTTCGTCACTTGTACGATTCTTAGCATCTGCTAGCTAAATTAAAAGCAAAATATATATAAAGCATTTTTTTTCCATTTAAACATTCCAATAAAACTGACAGCTGTGTTTACAATAGTGCCAGGCAGCAAGGGTATTTAGCGTGGACACGTGCTTAGCAGTGGGACAGATTGGCATTGACCCAAGCCGCCCCCACCCCACTCCACCCCACACCTTTGTCTGGCACTCCACGGCTCAGTGGAGTTTGTTGCTGGATAATGGTGTGCTGGGGAAAGTAGGCCTTTCTAAGCGGCAGAGGATGTTTCTGGGTTGCAGGACACACAGTCTTTCTGTTCTGGTGGTCCAGGCATCCATGTGGCAGGAGCCACCTCGTTCCAGAGAAGTGGTCGCTCTCTGTGCCTAGACACCTGGTCAAGCCAAGTGGCTTCTCATATGGGCTGGTGAGCGCGAGGCTGGTGTGTGTGTCACATCGCAGTAGGCTGTGGTGGATTACATCATGCACGTGCATTTTCTCCGAGGCGGAAAAAACATAAAAACAGCTTTAAAGTCAGACCACATTCCCATTAGAAAGAGTCAATCTAGACATCTACGGGCAAAGAAAGCCCATTAATTTCACAGCAGACGGATTACGACATTGATGAGGTTTGACTGTTGAGGTCAGAGGTTCTGGGGGTCATTTGGATCACTCCATTGTCAAGCGCCAACAGTATGATTCCTCGGCATGATTAACCATCTCTGTGGAGCCTGAGCGGCCATTTTGCACGTATTACTTGAGTGATACCTCATCTTGCTAGTTACTCCAGCACCTCTGCTACCATTTTTTTGCAGAATATATTGATTTTAACTTTTTTATTTGCAGCAATCTCGCAGGTTCTAAGGTAGAGAAGTAAAAAACAGAAAAGAGAAACGAAGTGACTTTCAAAACAAATCAGTGATTCTAGTTTAAAAAATGAATAAAATAAATCCATCTTGTAAACACTTGCCCTGCTCAAGGTGGGGTCTGTAGCCTATTCAAAACAGCATAGACCCCAGACAAAATGCCAAGCCATGACCCATGGAGGACACACACACGCTCCCGCAATGTAGAGACACCAAGTAGCCTAACTGCATCCCTTTGGACTGTGAGAGAAAACCAACAAGGCACAAGGGGATTGTGCAAACTCCCCACACAGAGCACAGTCAGGATTCGAACCCACAACCCTGGCGGTGAGGAGCAACATTGCCAACTACTGAATCGCCACTTGAGTTTCAACAAATTTGTATTTTAATTAATATGTTACTATTAAAGTGGATGAGAAATTAGCTTATAACTTATTTTTCGGCTTATTATTCAATATAGAATAGCAGTATTATTGTTCATGTATAAGCCCTTCGAAGATATTACAGTTACATACAAAACACACTGCACCACTGTGTACAATGCATTGCATCTTAGATGTGCTGTGGAAGACGACATGCAGCTTGCAGTTCAGCTGGCCCTTGTCAATGAAGGCCTCGCACCTTGACCCAGCATGTTCACTCCAACATAAACCGTTATCCTCCAGCCACCTCTCTATTCACTGCTGTTATTAAGCATTATTTGCTAACAGCTGAGGCTTTTCTGGTCGATTGATAACTGCAGATTGCTTTCTATAATGAATAATCACTATCAAGAGGCCTTACAGATGACCATTGCCCAACCACCCCCAAGCATCTTGGAGACTGTTTATTCCCAGGGACATGACACAAATACCCTTTTAACGCCTCAGACATCCCTGTGATTGCCACTGCATTAAATAAAAGCAGCCTCCATCTCCCATTAAAAGCCGTAGGACATACAGGCCCCCTGTGAGATGCAAAACTACTATGTGGGCAGAGATTCAGTGTGTCTCCAACGTGCTTGACCGACAGTACACAAAAACATGGGATTTAATCCCGAATGAGCAGAGACAAACTACAGGCTAATTACAAGGAAAATGAAGTTTGATTGGTTTTCCTTCATTGGAATCACGTTTTACCTGCTGTTCAAAACACTGCTGTACAAGACCTTACCATGTATCTTGTAGGTCGACATGATTCAGCAAATTTCACAGTTTGTCAGTGCCAGGTCATCATCTACTTTAGACACCACGCAGAGTCGATGAATAATAGATTAAGTTCCTTGTCGACCGCAGAGCACTTCTGTGACAGGGGAAAACACAAGCTGTCACAATATTACATGTAAAAGACAACATATGCGTCCAGTCAGTCACAGAAGGTTTGCAACATTTATCTGCCGTGTGTGATCTACACACTGGGTGTGTAACACTTCGCGTGATGAGACGTGGATGCTGTGCGAGTGTTAAAATTAAGAGGTGCACACATGTAAGGCACTTACCCACAATGCACCTCAACCCCTGGCACCTATTAATGTCTGGCTGTGAAAGTCTGCTTAACCACAGCATATTGCCCTCTCATCCAAACCTGGTGCCCAGCTCTGTCCAGGCTCCCCCCGAGCGTGTGAAGCGGCTGTGCCACAAAACGGTAGCCTGACCTAATTTCACGGCTTGGTAGAGAATCTTAAAGACAGAGGGCCAACCTCTGCGTCAATGCCAAGAAAGTTAGGAAGGAATGCTTAAATGACTACCTAAAGTTATATTACAACATAACAGTGCTCATTGGGTTAAACATAATTCAGGACATAGTTTTAAATTGTTGTTTAAATGCTATAATATACCTGTATGCCAAATCTACCCGCAAGCAATAATTATGTCTCATTCACATTGACGATATTCTGTCTATGTACATTTTTATCTATTTTTAATCTTGCTGATATCTTATATAAATTGTGTGTGCACACGTGAGAGAGTGTGCTGGGGTAGGCATATCCTGGCACCCAGCATGGAAAACCAAACTGTGACATGACCAGTGGATTGCCTTCCAGTCAGTTGTCCCACTGCTTCGTTTTAGGACCGTAATAACACATGCAGACTAAAGCAGATTCACGAATATTAGATCATCATCATCTCATGCCAAAGACACAATACAGATCCAGCTTAAAAACTGAAAAGGAAAGCAGTCTGAAACTCCATTTTGTTTTAAATAAGTTTTATTTTTTATTGAGCTTTCCTCTCCAATACTTTGAAGCCAATGCTTCTACAACATAAATGTAAGTGTCTTTGCAGAAGAAACACATTGTTAGAGCTCTGAGGCCAGTGGGAGCCCTCCTTAAGGGTCCCTCAAATGTGTAAGAGGACACGGCAAGCTTGATTGTGAAAGTAAATGCATTTTCTTCACTGGGCAAGGGAAAAAACAAAACAATGAAAGCAAACTAAGAAAACTATTTTCAATTCAATTCAATTTTATTTATATAGCGCCTTTAACAAGAAGCACTGTCACAAAGCGCTTTAGTCCTGGGCCCAGAGTCTCCAGAGAGCAAGCCAAAGGTGACAGTGGCAAGGAAAAACTCTCTCACAGCATCTCAGAACTAATCTGAGATGATGGACTACATGGTAATGTATAGATTCATATCTAAACATATAAGACAGCAGTGAATATATGAAGCTGCAGGAATGCCATCCAATCTGCATAAAACAATTGGTGTTATATACAAGATATTATAACTCATCTGGAAAAGGTGACTCTCACACCCCCCAAATCAGGCAGTATGCTTATAATAAACAGGATAAAGATCAGTATATGAACAGAATCACATTATATCTATAGATAGCTGGCTGTTTTGGTTTCATAATCCATTGGCACAAACTCGTAAATATTTGCTTGATATGACCAGAGATGAATAATTTATGGATTATTTAATAATGCAGTAAAGTTAATAAAGCTAGAACCCAGATCAACAGAAGTGGTGTTCATGAATTTGATATATTTTCATCTAAATTTGGTGTTTAATGTCTCACAACATCAGTAAACAGTCTGCTTTTTGGAAACTAAGCTTTCGATGATTATCGGGTGACATATGTCACGCGAGGGGGATCCGAGGGAGGAGAAACTCAACGCAGGCAGGGTGACAGGACACAAGACTTTAATACCAGGGCGGAGGAATACGGGGAACGGGAAAACAATGACTGAGCAAGAACCCTCTGGTCAGTCTCCTTTAAATACTCTCTAGATCCGGGGCAGGGCACTTGGAGACTCCTGGTGGCGGGAGCTGGATCTATGACAACATATGTAATTTAGACAGGACGGCTACATGCCTAGTAAACCAAAGGACAATTATTAAGACCACGGGGCTCTAAACTGACACAAACTGATAACTGTTTCACTTTGTTAAACTTGTTTGTCTTTAACTCAAAATCAAGATGATATGGAAATCTGATCCAAGATAAGAATTATTGACTATTTCCAGGATATCAATGGTGATTGTGCATGTATTTGCATGAGGTGAACTATTCAGATAACTATTCCCTTTAAGTATCATCAATTCATCCATCCATTACTTTCCCAAGTTGTGTGTACCTTCCTCCAGTCCGTGAAAAGGGGAACTTCAGGTCATCCCCCCACTTCCCGGTAAAATGCGGTTGCATCTCCAAGCTATGACGGCTTTCCCACGTTTTGTTTACCATCACACGATGGTGACACTGTCGCATTCCACTGAGAGAGTCGATGCCACCCCACCCCCCCACCTTCCGGCACAGACCTGGCACTGTCACACTCTCCATGGAGGCACCACACAAATCACCAGAGAATGTGATGCTTTCACACCATGATGAACAAAGACATCCTTCCATATCAAGGTCATTGTTACAACTCAAGGCAAATAAGCCATATTATCTCTACACGTAAGCACGCATATATGGTGAAGCATAGTTATATAATAAATATTATAAATATATATGTATGATTTATTTGAGTCTGTGTCTGCATGTGTATATAATTGTATAAAGTTTATACACAGTATGCCTGTGTAAAATTTGATGAGTAAATATAACAGGACAATACTTTGAAGAGTGACCATCATCAGTCGTATACACAAACACAGTTGGATACATGGGTACGATTAAAGGAATGTGTGCCCACTGGACTGATGAACTGACTCCCCAAACAGAATGAACTGCAACACTGACACGAACGCCTGATTGCTTCCTACCTGTTCCCTGTCCTCTTGCAAGGAGAAAGAGTCTGTCAGCATCTCCTCCCTCCAACGTGGAGGCGGTGGGGACCGCAGCCCCTCCAACCGTGCTTAATCCAAAAGGACAGTTCCTGCTTATTATAGAACAATCGTGGATAATAAAATTGGAATCAAACTGCGGGCCTAGATCCACCAGAGACTCTCCGTCTATTGCATTTTTAAAGTTACGGAAGCATTTGACACTAACGGTGGATCAAGTATCAGCAGTTTGCGTGCCAAGGCTTACTTAGTGAGCCGATGGCCAGGCCGGGGCCGCAGCCCTTCTCATCCTCATGTTCATGTCCTCCATTCCTGTCTGTCACCATAGCTCCTCAGCGATCATGGCTGATTTATTTTGATTCGCTTTAAATGGGCTGCATGTTATGACAAATTCATGTTGTGGCTACAGGAAACCGGTACCAATATGGAAACCAGGAAAACATGAAAACAGATGGGAGCGTGTCCGAGGGCCCCTGAAGTGAGCGTAGGGCAGGGTTGGTAGTGGAGCAGGGAAACCGCAGTAAATGGTCTACCTAGTTCTTAGCCTGCCTACCTGCTTTTCCAGGAGCCTGTCTGCCTGGCTGCATTTCTTGCTTGCTCCCAACACCTGTTTGCAGATCTGTCCTTCTGCTTCTCTGTTCACACTGGCTGTCTTCCTGTCTGTCTCTCTGCCTGCTCTCACCCAACATTTGCTCAAATTGTACATCTCGCCTGTCTGCCTGCCCGCCCAGCTGTTGGATCCCACTGCCTGTCTGCCTGCCCGCCTCTCTGCCTGCTCTCACCCTCCATCTGCTTAAATTGTACGTCTCACTTGTCTGCCTGGTAAGCTATTGGATCCTACCGCCTGTCTGTCTGTCTGTCCCGAATGTCTATTGCTCGTTGCACATCTGCCTGGCTGTGAGTTCTGTCTGCTTGCTTCTATGCCTGTAATCTTTCCTTTGCATATGGCAGCTCAGCTGCCAGAGTCAGCAAGTGTCCCAGAAGAGTTATTCCAGTAAGAAGACCAGATGTCCACAATCATCACATAGCACCGCTAAGACATCATTAGAAGTGTTATTAATGTTACGTGCAAAAATGATTAAAGCCATTCAAAATCATGACAAACTTTGAGATAAAACCTAGACACATTATAATGTACACACTAGTTGCAGGGCATCTTGCCGGCCTTGCTTATGAAATGTAAGAACTGCACTCAAATGCGTGGACTACAAACTTTTCATGGGGCACTAGGAGGTCACGTCCCACATCAGCAAAATCGAGAGGTGTGAGAGGTTATTTTCGAATCTATTATCAAGGCCCCGTGCCTACATGAGTGTCTCCTGCCTGGAGCCACATCTGAACTGTCAGAGCCGTGATCCAAGAGCCATGAAACAGAACTGATTGCGGTCTGACAGTTTCTGTAACAACTAAACATGCTCAAGTGGCCTAAAGTGAGGCTATATGGAAGAGGCACCTGCTAATTACAATGATACGTTTGGCACATCTGTACCTCACCAAGGCTGTGAGACACAATACGCAATGATGGAGCTACTACAGAAGATGGATCATTTTCATGCAGGCAGAACAAGCCTTTCATCAGTGGAACAGGTACAGTGCTAGGATAATTACAGCCCGATGCCTGCGGCCATCTTCGGAAAACTTGAAATGCAGCCAAAGGAAAATCTAGCATCTTTGCCAAGTGAATTATTCTGAACAGCAATGACAGAATTTTCTAGTTCCTCTTTATTTTTATAGTTTCATACACAATTCTGCAGATTACGGTTACAATTGCAATGGCGATCGAGTTTGGACTCCCAGCGTGGGAAAGCGATATGAGACTAAAACTGAATATTTCACCTTGTCAGGACCTAAAAGATAATGATCTGCCTGCACCTCAGTGGAATCTTCAAGCATGTAGGGCACTGCGAAAAATCTATCTTTATTTGAGTACTTATTCCTCACAGCTGTCTGTGATTGTGTGTTTGTGTGTGCGTGGTGAGCATGAAGTCCTAAAATTTCAATCGTTATACATGTATGGCTTGACCAATAACATAAAATTCATTAGTATAATTATTAAATTGGTTTGTGATGGAATGGCTAACAAACTTAAGCTCTCACCTGTCTGTAGGAGTAATTTTAAGTTAAATGTAGGTTCACAAGCCAGCAGTTAAAAAGAGGTCAGTAAAATCACGGAGTGGTCATCCATTATACTTTTTTAATGAACCAAAGACATTTAATGCTTTTTCTGTACTTGATCTATTACTACATGATCGAGGAGTCAGAAAATTGCATTGGAATGTGTTATACCTCTGTACTCTTCTTAAAAGGGAATTGAATGCAATAAAAGGTTAAAAAGTTACTCTAAGAGCAATTCTGCAAAAGAACTTTCACATTAAGCATGAGACTACATTTAATGTGTGTGATTAATTAAAAAAAAAAAAAGACAGCTCCTTAAAGGAAAAGAAATTAGAAAACATTAAATCGGCGTCTAGTGGTTCATTATCTGATGGTCTAGTTCACGGCTCGGGATCCTGGCAACCACGTGGTGCGAGTCCTCCAACGCATGTTAATTCACACAGAGGGACACCGAGACTCTTAGTCAGGCTGGTTTGTCTGTGAAAGTGGGGAGCTCAGACAGAAAGCTGGGTGAACATGGCCTAATAAAGAGGACTCTTGCAGCTGATGACAGACTGCACTGATGACTGCAGGAGGGCACCCATCACAAACTCCTAATTGAAGCTTATACAGCGGAAAGCCACTGAATTGGGATTTATAAATTGATTATTGCCAGGCACCAAAAATGCCAAGGGAAATCAGGTAAATGTAGCATGAATAATTAAATAAGTAACGGCTTTTTGGACTAGCATAGATAGTAACCTTTCTATTTATGTCAGTCAGTTTTTATTTTCAACAGGAAGAATATAAAAAAGTAAAGGAAGGGAAAAATTCATCCTGAGACAGGGATTACACAGATTTAGACCAGATAAAGACATTATGTCATCTTTTAAAAGATTTAAAAAAAAGAAAAAAAATTAAAATGGAAGAGGCGTTTTGAAGGAAACCCAACTAAGTGACATTGTCTGGTGTAACAGAATTCATTGAGAAAGAAATATGTCAATTTCTTTTGTACAGCTTAGATAAATGCCACAAGCATCCATCACCTCAACTGACCAGGCAGGAGAAGCTGTCAAGGACTGCCTTGCCACATCATGAAGTGGAAGCAGACTGGAACTGCCAGTGTGGAGTATTACCTTGTGTCCCTATGCATGTTGACTGTACATTAGCACTCCCTACAGGTAAAGCCAACACAGCACACAATGGGCACATACAACCCCCACCCCCCACCCCCAATGAGGCTCTGTACTCTGTCCTTACTTCCGTTTACTCTCTCTGGAGAGCCTCTAAAGCATGTGAAGAGAGTGCTATGATTATGATCAACCCAGAACAATCTCTAGAGTGTGTGAAGAGAGTGCTCTGATCAGCCCAGAACAATCTCTAGAGTGTGTGAAGAGAGTGCTCTGATCAGCCCAGAACAATCTCTAGAGCATGTGAAGAGAGTGCTATGATCAGCCCAGAACAATCTCTAGAGTGTGTGAAGAGAGTGCTCTGATCAGCCCAGAACAATCTCTAGAGTGTGTGAAGAGAGTGCTCTGATCAGCCCAGAACAATCTCTAGAGCATGTGAAAACAGTACTGCTATCAATCCAGAACAGTCTCTAGAGCGTGTAAAGAGAGTGCTGGTATCAATCCAGAACAGTCTCAGAACCACATCAAAATTGTCTTGGGAATATCCCTAAACAGTCTCTCAAGAGCATGAAATCTTTTTCTGGAATCAGTTCATATTTCTTTGACAGCCAATGTGTATACTGTAATCTTCTTCTGAATTCTTAGACTTTAGTAATCCATATGCTATCCAAAGCTTATCATTAACTAATGTCTTTTAAATAGTGAACATTTCAGTAATATTTTAACATGTACAAAAGGCTTTTATATGGGTCTAGGCACAACATTGTGCTAGCATCAGGCATTTTTTTCTCCCTATTGAAATGTGAGTTATACCCTTTCATGCAAGTTCTTGATATGTAAGTCATCTAAAATCCATGCACAAACAGACCAACGGTCACCTCCGTATAATCCCACACGTTCAGCTAAGCATACTGCACGTAAGCGCTACTGTCTCCTGCTTGCTCGCTTCACAATCTGGTTTATAAATGATCTACGCAAGCACTGCTCCTGTAGCAAGCACAGAGACCGAGGAAGCGCTGGAGAGCAGAACGAAATACCGTGCCATCTCAGGGATTATTTATCTAGCAAAAGTGGAACAGAAAGCATGATTCATTGCCAAACGTCTGGTGCCCTCAAGTCAAAACTAGAGAAGGAAAATCAGCTTCCCACTGAGATTCAGTGATCTAGAGGAGGGTCAATTTTTATGTTTAGTACATGGTTTTAACACAAATTGCTACTACCTACATTTAAAAGTGGCCCAAAATGCCCTTTGTATGCACTTGACTAAAAAAAGAGGCTATAGGCGTATTTTATAGTGAATATTAATGATAATACCCTCATCGCCAATAGGATGGATTTTGCTTCCCCAGCACTATCATCACAGCACAGTGTCTGTCAGAGGAATTTAGTGGAAAAAAAAAATCTTCATTTGCCTGATAGTGCTTGATTTCCATTGAGGATGAGGACTGAAACTGGAAGCCGCTTCACTCCAAAGGGTGAACGATAAGCGAGGTTAGCCAGTGCTATGGGGAATATCGTTTCTTTTCAATCGCCGTGGCAGGCATAAAATCGGGCAACATGGACCCTCCTACCAAAATAACACCGCCAGTGAAATACTGTCCTTCAAACACAGAAAACAGGGGAATCTCAAGGGCGCATTCATCTCTGTGTATATATCATTACAAAACAAGCTGCCATCTGTGTACGGTAAGATTATCAATCCTGCAGCACCTGACTTATGACAGAGTGCCACCGGTTGAGAAGCATCTCATTCTAAAACAAGCCCTTTCACTCAATTATAAAGCACTAGGAGGACGTTTGACAGACTGCACCTTAATTAAATGGGTCTCTCTACTCTCTGCATTGCTATGAAAACCCAGTCAGGGTTTTAAAGCCTCCTTTTTTGCATTGATTACACAAATAAGCTTTGGTTCCTTTATTTAGTTTGGAGGGCATGGGTGCTGTAGAGTTCTCAGGTCTGTACACAGTCAAGTGTTGAGGATATTCATTTAGCTCACATCGTTACCAGTCATATAAGATTCTGTTCTTTTCTCTGAGCCCCAGAACCCACCCTCAGATCCTGACATATGAGCTCAGACCCTGCTGACAGCCCATCCCACCACCCCACCACCCAATGCCCATTTTGCTTTCCCATGTCTTTCTTGTTTGCAAATGCCAAAATTCCTGTGTTCTGATTTTGCTTCTCTCCATCATTTTGTTAAACCCATCTCCATTCCCGTACTCAAATAAAGTTCCTTCCTTCCTCACTCTCATTCTAACGTTGAGAGGTTCTGTTTGCCATCCCACCTAGCACTATGTGGGGGGGGTCAGCTAAGCTGCTATTCTGATGTGATTTACTGACTCTACAAATCTTGCAGCTTGCAGGTTGGCATGGTTGCAGCCACATCCATTTCAGCACATCGGTCAGCCTCAGATGTCTGCCTAAATATTCCAGCTGCACTTCTCCCGGAATGAGGCAGCTGCATATTGTAAGGGTAAACCGTCCCCTGGCCCAACGTCGAAATCCAAGTGGACAGCCGAAGGTATAAATGCAGTGCACGTCTGGAAAGGGCTTAAAACCATAGTTAAACTGAATATAATGTAAACGTATTTTAATCTGACTCCATAGGATTTGACTGATTTAGAATGCTGTGGCCTGATCGCTAATAAATTTAGGTTGGTTCTGATAATATCAAGACATGCCTTACTCTCAGTTACTCTTGCCTCCAGGCATTGGTATCATTCAGGGTTTTGCTCCCAGCCAGTTGAGCAAAGCCCAGGACAATATGGAACCAGGCAGACAGTTCAGGGACTGGATGATAACTACGAACTTGACGCATGCTCAGTGTCTTTGAGTCTATCCAGCTCAGGGACTGCTAGGTTCATTTTAACTGGTTGGTCATATAGCCTGTGTATCAGCCAATGGGATTGCCCAGTTCAGGGACTGATTGCAGCGTGTCCAAATAGTTTACACAGGCTTCAGCGTGTGTAACTATAGTGGCTCAGGGACTACTGCAGTGTGTCTTACCGGTTCAACTCAGAGGCTGGTTCCCATTGGCAGCGTGTTTGACTACATTAATGACACGTATGACGAATTTTGCCAACTCAGAGGCTGGTGGGAATTGTCAGCGTGTTTGACTGATACAGCTCAGGGACTGCTAGGTGCGGTTTGTCTGGTAGATCTTCAACTCAGAGGCTGTGGCCAGTTATATCTGTGCAATACAGTGTAGCTACTCAAAGCCAGTTTAACCGTCTAATCCTGGTCAGGGATTGCAAGAACACCACCACGAACAACTTAGCAGAGCTAACGATTTCAGAGTGACAAGAATTAAACAGAACACAATTTATTTTCTGGGTAGGCATAACGTAAATTAATTCCAACTAGACAAGACAGATCAAACTATGTGGCCACACAAATTATCACAGATGATGTAACAATGCAAAAAACAAAATGGCACATACCCAGCAGAAGATACATACAGTAAAGGTAAAAAGAGATCTGTCTGCAGATATTAATGCGCAGAGCTGTATGGGACTCCTGGTCACCGGAAAACTCCATTATGGCTTACGTGGGAGATTCTGAATACAGAAGTCCCCCATCTCTATTGTTTAGCTTCCTTAAATATTAGACCAAGTGATGTTTTATTATTTGAATGATCCGATAACAGACTAGATGACTGTAGGACAAATGGTATTCACTTCCTGAGTTTGGTGGCCCCTCTTGGCTTTAACGAAAGGTAGTCGTGTGTCTTTGATATTCCTTGGGGCTGGGTCTTGTGATAAGAACAGGATTTCTTCTGAAGTTCTATGTCTTTAAAATGATACAATATACTGTTCTTGAACTGAGACCATTGTGGCAGTCGCACTGAGACCATTCAAACGAGACCAAACATAAGTATATACATACAGTACTGTGCAAAAGTCTTGCGCCACCCTGTCATTTCTTTATATTTTGCTAGGGAAATGGGACAATAGGTACAGTGATTTATCGCAGCATCATCTGATCATCTGTAATCATCTGCACCCATTTCTTCACTGGTTCACGCCTTAAGTTAGATGGTGTTGGGTTTTCCCCGAACCCGGGTTCGTGGAAGGACTCACACAGAGGCGCAAGTAAAGATCAATGAAAACGTCAA
>JAACJT020000078.1:1036480-1050270 GCA_009936485.2 Gymnarchus niloticus
GCCCTGTCATGGACTGGCATCCCATCCAGGGTGTACTGCAGCCCAGTGCCCTGTCATGGACTGGCATCCCATCCAGGGTGTACTGCAGCCCAGTGCCCTGTCATGGACTGGCATCCCATCCAGGCTGTACTGCAGCCCAATGCCCTGTCATGGACTGGCATCCCATCCAGTCCTGTGCTCTATCTTGCTTGGAATAGGTTCCAGGACCCACCTTGACCACAATAAGCAGTTTGAAGATGACGGTTCCATAAAATCTAATCTGTATGTGTCTGTTTCCTGCCTATTTCATTACACCACCTTATACTGTCACATACACCTGCCCTCAAGTGCTGTAACTTCAACAAAATCCAAGGTATTGTTTAGCTACACTACAAGTGGAACCCAAAGATTGGTGAGTAAAAAAATTAATGATCCATTGGCAGTTTGCTGTGAAATTCCAGCTGTAGGTTGAAATAAACAGTCTGAAAAACCAGAAATGTAATGTTAATGATCACCTGTGTACTCCTCTTTTGTAATGGTCTCAATGAACAGCAAAGGCACTGGACTAATGATGTAATGGTGTGGGGATAAAATTAAACATAGGGGACCCACATTTTCCTAAGTCTAGGTGAGTTCAAACCCAAGTAAATGCATAAATTTGTAAAATCTGAAAGTCTGAAATAAAATGATGAGAATACAATGTCAAAGTCTTTGAATAATAAATACGTTAGGCTGTGTTCAGTCCTTTTTTGCTCTGTACATTTTCTCCAAACATAAAGACCAGTGATGGCACAAATAAGGCTTTTAAACCCATAGTGGGTGGGAGTATTATCCTGAGTGACCAGTCAATGCTGGCTATCAAATGGCATTCATTTATCATCTCAGTCTCTTCAGGCTTGAAAAATAGTTTGTAATAGTGATCTGTAGTCTACCCACCATCAATAATCATTCTGTTATAACAATCATTAGTTTGACCTGGGGGAAGGAGTCTGTAACAGGACACACCCAGGACAAGATGCTAAGTAATCAGGGAGGTTTTACATAGACATGCTAACACACAATCACTCTGGCAGGCAAAGACAATTCACAATAAATTGACCGAAAGAGCATGATTTCTGATTCTGGGAGCAACTTGCACCATTAATTAATACTTTGGGGTTTTCATGTTTCCAATAATCAAGCCTTTCCTAAAGAACCAAAACAGGAAGCTGTACTACCTCTTCAGTGTAGAATTATTCTGTTATATCTTTCATGGGCAAAACGCTATCGAAACAGTAACTGTACCCCATGAGTCCCGATTACCTCACTGGCCAAAGCCACAGCAGATTCTTCATTCCTCATTGGAACGCGTCTCTTTGCTGTGCGTGATTCCTGAGAATGAGATCAGATATACAAAAGGTTATATTACACAAACATTTCCTTCTATTGATTGATCATCGTTTAATTAAGTGGATCCCACTGAGGTCTACTTGTGTTGACTTTTGCGAAGTTAAGTATTTTAGATTATGTTCAAATGTGTTTAGATTAGCTTGGCTATCTAAACAAATGTTTGCTGTTCTCGGATAAAATACAAAAGGAATATCTTTGTTTATCTTAGTTTTTGCTCTATTTTTACACTTTCATAATATATGAATAGTCTGAATAACAAATACAGATAATGAATGACTTGATTGTTTTGAATTAGCTCCTCCTCTTGCCTGCCATAATACCTTTGGTTGTTGTCACGGTAGCAGTGTGATGACAGTGACAAGCTCTCAGACTGTAATCGCCATAAGACCTACAGCAAGAGTGTTCTTGTAAACGGTGTTGCCTCACTCTTTCACCATGGGCACACATAAGTTATGCCCTCCAGTCCCTCCAGTGTGTTGACCCTGAGCAAACACTCTAAAAAGCTGACAGATATCACTTAAAGTAGGCGTCTTCTGTTCTAAATGGGACCTGCATACTAGAGGACATTGAACATCAGTTGGAAAACCTAGTTACCACTAAACAGAAGCAAACTAATATTTTCTGGTGTGAGTGGACGTGGCTCAAAACACAGCAGGTGAATAGACACCTGTTAACATGGAAGTTTATATTTACACACATGAAATGCAAAGCAGGTATTCCCAAACCACTATGTGTGCTGTCTCTTATGGCAAAAATATTCTAGCTGAAGACAATCATGCAGCAGTAGCTTGACATAACAGACCTCCTGTTTTTGATAGCCTAGAGCAGGTTTTGGTGAGGATTTCGAAATTCTCCTCAGAAGACTAAAGCATGTCACATTAATCTGTGAAACCTCTGCCGTGTGCTGAAATCAACGTGTTGCCCAGTAACAGAGCTGACTGTAGCGGCTTACCAGCGAGCTTCAGTTCGGAAAAGTCCGTCTTGGTGATACTTCTGGGTTGTCAAAGCTGTCAGACCTAAAAAACAAACCTAACACAAAACTTGTTTAAGACCATTACCTATTTGAAGGGTGTGCGCAAAAAAATGGTTTGCAAACGGTTGACTTTTTTAGAGAAATGTGCTCACTCACATAAGTGTTAGCCAACTGACACAGCCTTCCCCTGTGCCACGCTGTGCCTGCACCTTATAGGTGTGTCTCTGTGTAAACTAGCAACAAGCAGTTCTCCACACTGCCAAAGATAACATGGCATTCATTCAAGTTAGTTTTATGTATCACAAATTCTTATGTGGTTGCTCAAAAGCTCTAGAACAGCAGATCGATTAACAAAACTTGAAATGACTGAAAATTACATCACAGAAAGACATTATAACTGAAATAAGTGACAATAATTGTATTACAGCAACTATTAATATTTGGTTTTCAGAGCCTGAAAAATTATGAGATGGAAACGGCATGGTGCGGGTACTGGTAAAAAATGTTCTAATCTGGGAAGCCACATGAATTCAGAAAGATTTCACTCAGCATCTATATGATCAGTGGGGCCAAGAGGGCTTGTTTATGGCTTCAGGCCCTGCAGCAGAATCTTGAAACCCACAAAGACACTGCCAGTGGCTGAAATCTGTACAAGTGCATCTATTCTATGCTGATTAAAAAAGAAACTTTGCAGAGCTTGCATTTTTTTGGACTTCATGAGGAAAGCAGAATGTTCCAGTTTCCTATCTCAGTCCAAAAACATGCAGTTAGGTGAACCGGTGATGAAATTGCCTGTGTGTGTGAGCCCGTATACCCTGCAAGGCGTCCACCACCTCGTGACGAGGACTTCCTGCACACACAGGCTGTTCATAGATTCACTCCACATTGACCTTTCAAAACGAACAACCCTTCATCTACTGTTGTGTGGTTGAAACCTACAGTCTAACCCCAACAACGTAGATATTGTTTGATGAACCATTTTAACTTGCACAATGACCTGTGGTTTCAAGCTTGACACATACCAATAATTTATGGGACCTGGTCTGAAAATGTATTGCATGAACATGAATAAAATATACATTACAGAAAATAACTATCTGGTACTTCTATATTTTCTCATTGAGAAACCATTGTTTGCAGATGTGTAACAGTTCATAGAAATGCATAGTAGGTCAGGTTGTAAGCTAATGCCACGACCCTAATGAATATGTCAGCGCCGCGGTGTGTCAGTCACTGCTGTTGCCAGTGGAGCTTAAGAAACATTTGAGAAACACTGTGTGGCTCTCAAGGTCATCGAGAAATTACCTGAATGGACTTCAAGATTTGTCGTAATTATTTATTATAAGCTCTACTGTTTGTTACTTTACAGAATAAAACATCCCACAGATAAAGTGCTCAGCAAATTCACTTTTAACTTAGTGTAACCAAAAACACAAAAGAAATTACATAAGAAAACACTAATGCCACATTTACAATTATTTTGGTACCAAAATGTAGCCTTCTTTGAAGTCTAATAACTGCTCACTACACTGCATCCTGAACAAGAAGCAGGTGATAGTTACTTAACACTTTCAACACTAAATTTTGTAATACTCGCAAATTAGGTTATGCAGGAAGACTGCAACGGACCAATCATATTTTTAAAATGTCCCAAAAACAGCATAATCAGTAAAACAGATGCAGTCCTTTAAATAGCCAAAGTTGTATTAGGAGAATAGCGGCGATAAAAATCCAAACTAAAACAGTCGGTACCCAGGCTACAGTTCATTTTCAGTCATCTGCAGGAATCCGGACCGCTTTATAATTTCTAAATAATCATTTCTGATGCTGTTGTTCAACTACGCATCCACAAGGTGTAGACAGAGTAAGTCTGCTTCTTCTTACAACAATATTCAAACTAAAATGAAAATGATATGCACAACCTTATTGTTTTGAAAGCGGAACAAAAAATGTTTACAGTATCCTTTACATGATCCATGGAATTTCTAACCCAGGGGTGTCCCATCTTATCCAGAAAGGGCCAGGGTGGGCGCAGGTTTTCATTCCAACCAAGCAGAAGTCACATCTGAGTTCATTGAAAGCCAAGCTCAACTGATTTAATAGGTGGAATCAGGTGTGGCTTCTGCTTGGTTGGAATGAAAACCTGCACCCACACCAGCCCTTTGCGGATACCCCTGCTCTAACCCATTATCCTGGTCAGGGTCACATTAAAAGGACAATTATATTAAAATGTACAATAAAAGCAGAAGAGAGAACTTTCAAAGCATTTTTGGTAAACACTTCAAATTATTGGATTAATATCATTTGCATTTCTTATACTGATGTGGTTTCCTTACAACATTTGGATTATTCCCATATGTTGGGATTTACCTTCTTAACATGAACATCATGTTTATGGATAAAAGCAAATATCCCACGTTATACAATAAGGGGACATGATATCAGACAGGTAACAAATTACAAATCAACACAGCATTTTGTATTTTTTTTTTTTTATTGCATTGTGTTACATGGTTTTCTTCCGAAAAATTGGTGTAAAGGAATGTTAAACTAACGGGGGGTGTGTATCTATTAACAGACACACCCCCTTAAGGTCACGCATGTCTGAATGGTGAGAGGCACCAAAGAGGTGAGAATGTCCTTGTAGGGCAGAGGCCCCAGATCACCGGTCCAGTGAGCGTTTCTGGATGGCCTCTGCACAAACGTCTCGGAGCAAGGCGATGACCGAGCGAGGGTCTTCACTCTTCATGATGGCGCTGCCGGACACGATCATGTTGGCTCCAGCCTGTCGTGAAGAGGCGCGAGGAAGGACGGGGTGAGCACTCAGCATCGGAGTTTGACTGATGAACCATTTACAAGCATGACGCTGATACTACGTGTACGGCCTAACTGCGATTCGTTACTTCCCGGTTGTCTGATGCCATGTGTACACGACATTAACAAATGTATCTCTTAAGAAGCTGACACATTCAGAAGATAAACTATTTTACTGTCAGTTACTGAAGTAGGCAGTTTAACCAGCAGTGATCCAAGTAAACACCTCATTACACCAAATCACTAATGCACTCTCAGACTCGGCAAAGAGACACATTTTCACCTGTTCTACAACATCATGGCCACCTGCACCAAACAGCCCTCACAACCACGACCAGGACAGGCGATTATACGATAGATGGATGGATGAATGAATGAATGAAACAAATCGAATTGCCATGATCAACTTCCCAACTACTGACATGCTGCAGCATCCTGCCCCATTCAAACATGGAAAGAATCCCTCCATCAGACTGTACTCAATATCCAGTACTCAGTACTCATACGTTACCTGTTGTTTTTGTGCTCACCTCTGCACACTTGTGGATGGTGTCTGGTCCTACACCTCCATCTACTTCAATGTCCAATGAGGGAAATTGGCTTCGCAACCAGCTTACCTGAAGAAAGACGACCATATAACAGCAAAAACTGAAAGGGGACTGGGGAAAATGTATCAAACTAATGGGAGAAACACAGATAAGGCCGTCACCACACACCATCACGGTACTGGGATTGTGTAAAGCCAACAACGTCAAGCCTAACTATTGAGTTACACGTGTTGAAGGGATTAATACACATTGTACTGTCAAATATTTCATTTTAGTTCACTAATATGTATGTTTCACACCATTTCTATTACGGTACAAGGATAATAACTTTACAACTGTTTGTGTGGTCTATTAGTTTTAGCATCCTTGCTGAAGTTTTCAAAAAAAGTCCAGTAGAGAAAAAAAAATACATGTTCACAGAAATATTTAATTTTGTGCCATTTGCTGACTGATTTTAAGTACTGCAATTTCTTTAAGTTTCTCCTTTCTACCAAAACAAACAGTATAAACATACAATTCTTTACAATATGACCTTCAGATCAGAATAACTTTAATGTTACCTTAGGCATCATGTCCTCCATGAATTTCTGGCCCCCAAAGCCAGGCTCCACAGTCATGACCAAGGCCATGTCAATCTGCCCTGCCCAAGGGGCCAGCTCTTCTACCAGCGTCCCAGGCTTTATGGCCAGGCCTACCTGCAAGTAGGCAGTAACAGTCCAAACAGGCTGGGAGTGTTCCCAAGATAAGCTCATATTTACAACAGGACATGTATTAAAGTAGGAACCTCTACCATATTTACAACAAGCACAATAAACCTGGGAAAATACCTCCAAAATACAACATTATACCTGAGCTGACTGTAATAAATATTTATTTTATTGCAGTCAAATGTGCTGCAATATTCAGCTTATTTGACACAGGTTCCAGAAGGCACAGGGAGGATACCCTTTTGGCCTACAAGTACCCTGGTCCACACCCTTGATTAATAGATTCTTTTACTGACAACACTGTGGCATTTTCTGAACTAAAATAAACAGTACGGTATAGCATTTTAATGGCGATCCTTGCAGTGTAATGATTCTTAATGAACTGGGTATCAGTCTTAGTTCAAGAACAAATTAATCCAGCTGTGCCACAAATCCACCAGCTGCCTGAATGCACTTTGTGTGAGGGGACACTCTGTTTGGGTTTTTATGGGTTCAAATGAGGCTCCTTCACTTGTACCCAGTGTGGAAGCTCTCACCGTCGCGAGCGTACTACAAACGCTCCAGAAACTAAACGACCCCAGACCGTGACCTATGGCTCACAACTGGCCAGATGTGGCTATTCAGTGCCGACCTTCATGCCGCTTTTCCGGATCTCCTTGATGAGGTTGCCTGGGTTAGCAGCAGCCTCCAAGTGGAAGGTGTACTGGTTGGCTCCGGCAACAGCCATGGGCTGGACCCACTGCTCCGGCTGGGCCACCATCATGTGCATGTCTATGAACGGACAGATGTGCTGGGAGCCAAATACCAACATAAACCCGAGGAACGATCATGAAGACAAACTGCTTACATGCTTAATTAAAAAGAAGTGCTGGCCAGTCATTAGCAGAGAGTCATTTTATACACATTTAAATTACAGGTAAACAAAATCATTTTATGTCTGCTTTTCACAGTTTCATTACAAGAAAATGCTAATATTCAGCTATATGGATTAGGAGCAATACAGATTGTAATTCCTGCCAACATCTCTATAAACAGATAGATACTTTATTAATGCCTGAAGGGAAATTCGGGGGTTAAAGAGTCATGTTACTTATGTACTGACCTTAAGAAGATTACTAGCCAAGACTCAGTGAGAGCCAAATCAAACTCATAATAACTCACCAAAGAAAGGGTCTGCCCCCAAACTCTCTCTCAAACACTCCACAACTGGGTGACCAAACGTGATGTTTGGTACAAAGTTGCTGAAAAACATGACAGTCCCAAAAATGCTTGATTTATGTGGCGATATTCAGCTTAGTTCAATTTTATACAGCACACTCCCCAACTCTACTGAGTCAAAATAACTGCAACATTTTTTTTCCCCAAAACCACTGTATAACTCCAGAATGAATCAGACGACTGCATTCAGTTAAAGCGTAAATTTCATTAGCAGCTGTTAAGAGTAGTATACTAACATAGCTTAAAATTACATTGTGTGCATTATTTTTTTTTTTGCCTAAAGGTTGAATTTATTTGCATTTTGCTTTAGTTATGTCAATCTACAAAATGTTAAGTAGGAGAAATAAAAGTTCCTACCAGAGATTACTTTTTGGTGTTTTTTTTTTCGTATCACAAATCAAGTTTAGATAAGACGCCAGTTAATCGCAGGGCACATAAACACACAGTCAGACTCAATGGGCAATTTATAGACAAAGACAGCAGCCTATTATGGGGTGCAAACTGTCCATACAGAGAGGAGTGTGGCATTCAAACTGACAATCCTACAGGCAACTGTAAAGATGGATATGAGCCGTGGAAATTGTATTTCAAAGTTGATTTACATAAAATGGGTCATATTCTAAATCAAGGCACGGGGGGGGGGGGCATATAATGTTTGTCAAAAACATCTGCCATAACTACCTGTGTCTGCGAAATTATCAGTAATATCTGTCGATTAAAAAGAATACTGAGACACTGATTAGTGTTACTGATTTTTAAAAATGCAGTGAATCTGATGTTGGTTTAAGTTGCCTTTTTCGTTTGACACAACACCTGGAAACCTGATGCCCACCAGGTAATCGAAGCCCAGTTCGGTGCAGCATCTAAAGCTGGCACCGGCCCATCCTATGATAGTTACCCGTCCATCACGTCCAGGTGGAGGTAGTCGGCACCGCAGTCCAGCATTCTCGCACATTCTTTGCCGAGACATGCCAGGTCGCTGTTTAGAATGGATGGACCTATTTTAGCCGAATAAGCCATGCTGCATGCTCCTATCTGCTGGTGTAAATGCAGTCGTCCCGCTGACTAGCTGAGCCAGATCGTCAGCGCATAGAAATCCTGACTGCGCTAGAAGGAAACCACAGAAACAACCGTCAAGGAACCAATATGGCCACACGTGCACCCAAAGCACTTCCGGTGTCGTCTTATGGCTGACGTACATGTCAATACGCATGCGTAGTCTAAATCAGGTCGTGACAGTACCACCATCATAGTTTATTGTCCTGCAGCGGAATACGTAATTTTAAAAATCTGTTCAAATACGAATTATACTCGACTTCAGATTCACAAACCAATATAAACGGATTACGTAGTTTTGTACCTTATAAAACAATCATTGTTTAATAATGCCATCCACCTTTTTCGACATCCCATGATGCCTTGCGCGAATTATGGGCGGAACTTCCACCCGGACATAAACAATCGGTGTTTCAGCATGGCACCAGAGACGCTTTTCAGCTAGCTAGTCACTGAAAGTGATGTGGGAGCACAATATCACTTATCTTAAAAAGGACGATTAAAAAATACAATACTTCTGTAGTAAACAGTAAAATAGTTCTGGATCGCTAACTGCAGGTCTATGAATTCTGTTACTGTGTTCAGTAATGAAACGTAAATACATTTGCAAGTCCGATTTCTGTATTTTAATATCACACATATAATGTTTACCATGTTATTTTATTTTTCAGCAGCTATCATTATAGTAAGGTCTCTCGTTGTACTAGTTTCGTATCAGTTTTGCGTGTCCGGATCACGCCTGATGTTGTTTGAAAAAATGTTACTCCTGTTTATTACCCCGTACGAGGGTTATCCCCCGTGACTTGCTTTTTCGAAAACTATGAGTGAAAACACTTGGAAATCAGTGACTGAAATGAGACATCACCAGCACAAGCACTGCATAACTTTGTTTTTACACTTGTGTTTCAGTGCTAAAAAGGGCAGAAAATTCTGCCAAATCTAAGTAATTTCTAAATTTAGAATTTAAAGAAAGGCAGAAATTTACTGAAATGTCTAAGGAGGTGCAGGTAATGCATTTACTGTAACTCATTGTATGAATCCACTACATCTGGCACTCAATGTTCAGCCAATGTGCTTCCAAGTTGGACTACTGGGCATGAGCACATGAATAAAATAGGCAGGTACTCTAAGGAGGCCTCTACTGATAGCTTCTGTACAGTGGAACATCTTGCTGGAAACGTGAGAAGAATAGGAGACAGCAGAGGTAAAGGATGAAGATGATGAAGAGCAGGAGGAAGGGCTTGCCCAGGGAGACAGTCTATTGCTTTCCATCATGTTTTTGTAGATGAGACAAAAGGAGAGGAGTGTGGGAAGAACTTCATTGGTCAACATGCAAGAGATAATGCCCCTCGTCAATGTGGGGATAACGTTACTCTGTGTGCTGCCATCCACGTTCGTGGCATCCTTCATCACCATGCTGTAATCAAACCATACAACACCACCCAACTCCTTGGTTTCCCTGACACTCTGTGCAACATTCTTATTGCACCCCAAACAAGAGGTTTAGATGTCCTACAGCAGCAGCCCAACTACACAGTAACCTGGGATAATGTCAGTTTTCACCGTGCTATAGTTACAGTATTCACACATGGTTCCAGGATCAACCACAGTTTTCAGTTTTGTACCTCCCACCGCATTTGCCATCTATGAATGCTAGTGAGGAGTTTTTCCCTCTTGACATTGGAAACTGTATGACCAGAAATTATATCTGCAGGAGCCATTAGTACAAGTTATGTATGATGCACCCACTGACACCAGTGTTGAGAACTGTCGGCTGAATAAGGCACTCCAGAAGATTTTCCAGCATTGCATAGTTAGGGAGAACATTGCATCTGATGTGGATGATATTATATAGCCAAACAGAAAAGTAAGGGCAGCTCCTGAATAGTTTGTTTTCCCCTTATGCATAAATGGACCATTTACAAATACATTTTGATGAATGTTTCAGTTTGGTTCATTCACATATACTGTATTTTTGTGGTCAGTTTCTTTCTTATTTTGTGAAAACAAAACATGCAATTTAATGGAAGGACATGCAAGAGCATCTATCCATCTTGTAGCCCAAGCCTGTGTGAGGCCTGGGCCCAGGTAAATGCACACACAAAGGTAGACCTCTAACAGAAGGTGGAGGGGCATCATCAGATTAGACCTGGAACTTTATTAGTGAAGATGTATACTTCCTCCCCCTTAGTTCCTCTAGGGTGAAAAAACTATTAAAACGGATAATGCAGAAAATCTAAGCTTCTTACCTTCAAGCACAGGAATTATGATTTTAAAATTAAAAGCAAATGGTATTCAATTCTAGGCAGCCAGGTTGAATTAGAACTTTCGGAACATGGTTTCGGGTCAAAACTATACATCCAATTAAATGTGAAGGAGCGCAACCTTGTATGAAGAAAGTAATGAAATTATCCAATGAAAACATTTTATAGTTTAAGAAGAAGAACACTGTTGTAAGCCATTAAGCAGAAGGGTCATGTGTTCTCTGTGCCTAAGGCTTGGACTGTACTTCCAGACATTACTCACAGGAAGTGTGTGTACACTGCATCTCCCATGTGATCCAAGGTGATCATTTGCTTTCTGGCAAGGTCATATCCCAGCATTTCCATTTCTGTACCGACCACAGTGGCCACACTCAGGGGTGTCAAAGACATTCCCTAAAATATGTAAATATTAAGGGATGGGGGGGGCACAATTTTTTTTTCTCAGTTGATTAATTATATGATTTAGAAAAAGTAAAGTTCTGAAAAATGGTTCTTGACTCTAACAAGAAACACTTATCTCCCAAAGTCCATGCCATGCTTCCTGTTTTTGGACATTTATGAGGCTTCCCTCATGCTCACATGGATCACATTTACATAGTGTAGGAGAAAACTCACAATTTATTGAAGTGAAGATTTAAGCATGTTACTTGGCTTTTTTCTGACAAACACTTTTAGTTATCTCACATTATGGGGTGTTTGAAGTTTTGGTTCTGTAAGAGTCTTGTCTTAACATTGCCACAGCTATTCTGTAAAGGAGTAACATACAGTAAAGGCAGAATCACTTTACCTGCGTAACTAATTAAAATTGTTTTGTTTTGTTTTTTTTTCCTTTTGAAACCTGGAATATAGAGTGCTTCTTACATGTTATACAATACATGGAGTCTCCATGCTTGGCATATCCTAACCAAAGCTTTGAGCATCCCCCTATAACAAGTACCACCTTCTCTTGTACTTCAAGCCCAGTTTTGTATATAAAACACTGACAGTTGTATGTGGTATTTTCATGGTATCTGCTTGTTTGTACATCTTTATGCCTCAAGATGCTTTTTATCCATCCATCACTTTGAAATACATGCAGTGTGTTTGTGCAGGAAAGACACTGTAAAGAGAAACAATATAAAAATACATTAGGGTTCCACATGGGACGTGCTTGAAACCTAATACGCTTTTTAAATGTGTTGTTAAAGCCAATAAAAGCAGCCTACACAGTTTCAGGTTAAAGGTGACTTGTGAAAGTCTAAGGTTGGAAAATTGGCCAGTGCTTTCAGAGAAGATGAACAGCCCCCAGAAGCACAGAGGTTTTATATGTGGGAGACGTGGAAACACTCACATTAAAGTGGTGGAAACCTTACAGTGAGAGTAGAAGACATTTAACTCCAACACCACAATGGAACTACAGTGACTATACCAAACATTAGGGATACCTTATCACCTTATCAAGTATTGCATTGCACCCTCGTTTGCCCTCAAATAAACCTTCACTTCATCAGGGCATGAATTCAACAAGTGTTCCATGGGGATGCTGATCTATGCTGACTCCAGGGCTTCCCGAGGTTGTGTTGGTTGAATGTCTTTGGAGTGATGGACAGTTCCAGATGCGCACAGCACTCTCTTCGTGGTGCCCTCACACCGACACACGTTACACTGACTTTCACACCCTATTTCGAGCTCATCTTTGTTGTTTCCCTCACCCATTTTCCCTCACATGTATACCCTGCGTCTCAGTTATCTCAGACCTTCAAAATCCTTCTTCAGTCTGTCTCCTGTCCTCTTCATCTACATTGATCTAACTTGACTTAACAGGTGAAATCAGTGAGGAATAACAGAGTTCAACTGGATTCACCTGGTTATTCTTTCAGGGGAAGGACTTGAATTCCTAACATTTTCTATACACTGTGCACAATCTAAAACACTGCAATGAATATTTATTTGAAAAATGTTATTGTGCAAAAGCAAGAAAATACAACTGAAAAGCTTATTTGGAGAGAATGACTGTTTTCTGATGCATTTATGATAGTCTTAATGCAGTAATCAGCATTCTGTTATCAGCTTTAATGTCTTTTACCATGACATCTTATCTCCTACACAACCCTATTTGAGCCTGAAAATGAATGCCCTGTCATTTTCGTATCACGATCAGACATTTGATTCATGAATTTAGAAGATTATTAACGAAAAAAATTTTGTGGTAAATTTTTTGTCATTGTTTGGGCTGTAATTTTTTGACATACAGATAGGAAAAAAAAAAAAAACATGTTCCTGCAAGGTGTAGTTAAGTTTATATTAAATAAATAACAAGTGGTACAAGAAGTCCTCTGGAACTCCCTCCCAGAATCAGCTTTTTACATGCCAAGGATGGATAAACAGACAGACAGACAGATAGATAACACTTTTTTGATCTTCCTGAGGAAAATCTCCTTTGTCCTTTGTCCAGAGTATACAGAAAGGAGGTATTTATAAAAAAAATGAATAAATAGGAGAATTTTACACCCTGAGGGGAAAAGCTTATGGCTGAACATACTCCTCATCTTCATAAATTCTCTGGTCAGGGGATGGTTTCCATTATTCAGCAGGGAGAGTAGTGTGTCCACCTAGTGGTGGTCCTGACATATTTGGAGCATGGCTGTTGTGATGGACTGGTCGATCGTGATTGACGCCTAGTCTAGTCTAGTTTAGAATCTCATGTGGACATGTCAGGCAGCATAGTCAGAATGCTCTTCCTTGACTTGTCCAGATCATTTAACATCATCCAGCCCACGGTGGCGGTGGCACTGATGAAAAGACAGGAGGCAGAGCTGGAAGTGGCAGAGTTAAAGATGTTAAGATTTGCATTGGGTGTGAC
>JAACJT020000078.1:1050370-1081546 GCA_009936485.2 Gymnarchus niloticus
TGACAGAACAGTTCATCCAAAGTCAATGGCACTGATCCCCACCCAGCTCTACACCTCGACCTATATCCTATAGTTGGAGAGTGAGTAGCTACCTGAGGTCTTTGTAAGCTAGACTGAAGAGGTGTGCTTTCAGAAATGGTTCTGTGCTGTTAAAAGTAATAGCCATGTGTGGGGCATTGAGCCTGGTACTGTATCATCCTGTAAAAAGCTCTGGAAGTCTTGAATTCGTTTGTCTTGTCAACATGCACCAAAAGACAAATAACTGTTTAAAAAAGAAACATCATGAAAGTCCAATTTGAAAGGGAAGAGGAAAAAAGTTCAAAGAAAAAAAAAGCAAAGTCTGCCATTTGAATCACTTGAGTTTTGAGCAGGCCATGGGTAAACATACAGTCTCTACTGTTTGTTTACATGAGTGCTGATTCCTGAAAAATGCGTCAGCTAGCCATTCAGTCAGGGCCTATGGTCTGGTCGCCAGGAGGGCCTGGTGGCTGGTATCTAGATGCCCTCCCAGACTGCTAAGGGGTGTCAATGAGGTGATGGGAATCCACTCCTAGAGACAGACCCTCCAAGAGGTGCATCTGTATTGCCAGAGGCCTGGTTTAGCGTTCAGTCACAAATACAGCTCCAGAGCTCTAATGCAAACAGCAATTTATTTCAGCAGCCAACAGTGGAGCCGTCTGGACAATGTGCAGATCTAAATACAAAGGTGGGGGGGTTGAGTTCACACCGACCCTAACAATCATTCTTCGCTGCAGTTCGGAATTTTCAAGGCAACAGCAGGAACCTGGCCAGTTCGTCTGGTTTCCTTCTCAGAATTAACATTACCGTATGCTAAAATGGTTCACTTTTGTCAGAAAGGGCTGTCAGTGACATATGCTTGATAGGGCAGTTACTGTGCCTCTGGGCAAAATTTCAACACCATTAAAGCTTGGCTGAAACACAGCTGTACTATCAGTAAGTTTTGTGACTAATATATATATATATACACCTGTATATACATATTTGTTGAGACATAATCATATTAGACCCCAGAGTGAATCCCATATAAACATGCTGTAGCATCCAAGTTTCACTATGATCTTGTATCTGTAAGGTGCTAGTTAGGTCCTACTGTATTATCTCTGGGAAGTGTCTGTGGTGTTCCAACAGGAACAATCATGTCCAGACATGTCCAGAGATGTTCTTTTAATTAATATTTCTGGTTCTGACTTGACTCGGTCCTCCACAAGGTTTGAAGGTAGGGGACTTCGCAATTTTAATATGACACCATTCCACATGTCATCTGTATTTGCCGGCAAACATTGATGTCTTGGGCATCGTAGAAGAGATAGCAGCCTGACATTTCTTTTATAAAAATCAACTGAGTTTCAGATGTTACTGAAAATACACCCAGTTCAGTCGGTACATGTAGAATTTCATGTCACCTACAGATTATTTAATGCAAAATTGTTACTTGGAAATGAGGTTTCTTTTCGGTTTTTGATATCAAATAAAATTTAAAAATAGTACAGCACTGAAGTTTCAAATCTCCGCCATTAAACGCCTAGTTTGAGAGAATAAAGCTCACAGTAACAGAGGCTGACTGATCCACATGGAGTGAAGACCACAGACAAGAAATTGATGACAAAAATGTGACATGTACCTGGAGTCTCAGACAGCCAAAGTGAAACGGCAAGCATGGGATCGACTTCCATTGTTCCTCCAGGTCTCGAGCTGGCCTGCTTTTTTCATGACAGATCACTTTCATTACGTGCCTAGCCCACTTTGGTAGAGGCAACACTATCTGAGGCAATTATACGAAAGCCCATACACACACACCCCTCCCAAATATGCTAAATGACTAGTCTTCAGTTCTTTCAGCGTGCGTTGGAGTGTGAGGGTGACATATACCAGAGCCATTGACCTGTCGGAGCCAGGGAACAATATTTGGGCTGTCTGCATATGTTTGTGTACTCTTGTGATCAGATATTGGCCCCCGTATTGGAGATTGTAATGAAGGGTGAGTGTGTGTGTGTGACTGCTGCCCAGAGTGTTTATGTTTAGGTGTCTGAATATGCTGATTGGTGTGTGTGTGTAACGTAAAATTTTTTGCAATGAATAACACTGTTAAGTAACTGTTCAGTGAAAAAAAAAGTTCAAGGTAAGTACTTTTCTCAAGAGGGCAAAAACATGATACTCTATATGATTCTGATAGAATATCGTTTCATGGTAGGTTAGTTCTTACTCTCTATGCTTCCAGAGCTCTTGGTTTGGTAGCATGGGGGTGAATATGTCTGAGATGACCAGTCCTTGGCAGGCTGACATATAAACATTGACGAATCCCAGGAGTGTGGTTTGCAAGTCAGAATGGACACGCACGGTTGCATGGCTACAGGTATTTGCCTTAAGTAGCAAGGGCAAATGTGGACTTCATGTTTGACTGTCATATGGCATGATGCCATAAAAGTTTATTCTGATGGCTGACAACTGCAAAAAAATGCTCAGTGCACTTGTGTAATATAAAAATAGCCAACAGATGGCACCATGGAAAAGATTCAGTTCAATTCAATTTTACATAGAGCATAGAGCCTTTAACAAAGATCATTGTCTAAAAGTGCTTTACATAGTTGCAGGTCCAAGGTCTCCAGAGAGTTAGCCAAAGGTGATAGTGGCACGGAAAAACCTTGGGAGGAAGCAGACTCAAAAGGGAGGCCCGTCCTCCTCTGGCCAGCACTACCTATGGTGAAAGTAATGATGGGATGTACAGTACACAGCACCGGAATGGGCAACATCACACAACAGCATAAAAATGCCTTGCACAAAAGTGAGAGGTAAAGCTTTCCTTTAGGAAGCAAGTGGGTATGTTGCAGAAAGTGTCTGGGGATTTCCTCTGCTGGATGGCGATTTACCACAAGGCAGGCTTGCATGTTCCTTGTGGCACTGTGACAGTGACCAGCTACTTTACCAATACAGTGGCGTGAACAACCTCAGTCACCAGGACCGCTGTAGCAACAGGAACGGCTGTACTTTCACACTTACCACAGAGTTGGCCTGTGTAAATGGACGTTTACGGTCAGCCACGGTCCACCAGACAGACCCAGGCGACAGGAGTTGTCTAAGTGGTTTTTTATGAAATGTCAGTTCCAACTGTCCCTGTAATTACCAATTTCTGTGGCCGAGGCATTCCTTTGGAGCAGAAAAAAAAAGAAAAAACACAACAACAGCGAGGTGGAAAGTGAAATACTGGCAGTTAATGATCTCAACAGGCATTTAGAGCACAGCAGCTGGTCTTCTTTGGTCAAGCCTTGCCCTTCTAACCTTACTTTTCTCACCTTAACCTTTACTGGTTAGTCGGTCTGTATGCATAGCATGTATTAATGTACACTTTGGAGCTGTTCTAGAGGATTATGATGAACCCCTGGGTGAAAGGACTAATGTACACTTTGGATCTGTTCTCCCCTGGGTGAACAGACTGAGAGATGTTGCTGGTCAAATGAAAGGCTTACTGTTTCTAAGTAACAGTCGCTATCAAGAAATTTTTTAAGCAGGAGTCCAGAGTTCTGGATGACTTGGACAGTTGGTGTATGTATACAGCTTTTCATTCTAACTGAGCAGACAGAAACCTGATTTTACAAGTTTTGTGGAAATCTACTTTTATCATTGGCAAGTAAATCCCATGCGAAGGTGTATGCTAGTACACCAGTCCGTCACACCTAAATATGAGTGTGCTACAAAATCAGTCTATTTTTCCTGTGTATGAGTGTATTAGCAAACTAGCCTGTCACCCCTGAGTAACAGTGTGTTAAGGAAACTGGGCAGGTTCCCTGTGTATGAGTGCATTAGCAAACCATCAGGTTGCTCCTGGGTGTGTAATTCATTCAGCCAGCCACACCTTTGTATGAGTGTTTCAGGTAAAGCAACCAATTTAAAAGCCTGAGAATGCTACCTGTGGAGCAGAGATTGACTGACAACTGCTAGCTAGGCTTTCATGAATCTGCCAATGCACTGAAAATTACAAATGAAACAGCAGTCTGATTTTCTTCTGTTTTCCTCTTTATCTGGTAGCCAAAAGACCATGAATGAAAACCCTCAGAGTGTTTTCTCTGCCTGCGGTGGTTTAGTAGTGTGTTCACACACTCCGGAGAGTTTCTAAGACTGGACTCATGGTCTGATTTTAAAATCCAGCCAGGATTTGCAGCCCTGGGGGGCTCTAGGTTTAACATTTTTGCCTTCTGTAGCCTGGAGGTTTTCAGCACGGTCGGGCTGCATTATGCCGGGCCGCCTGCTCTGATATCTGCCCATGAAATGCAGGGTGAAAGATGGGCCCACGGATCTACCCCCACAAAGTCTCCTGCCTGTCTGTGTCACCGTCTTGGCCCTTATTGGTAAATACGGGCCCAACCTCGCTAAGAAGACTAACCGCCTGTAATGCACTCATGAAACTACAAGGCTCTGTGTTTAGGCTATTAAAAAGCTTATTTATGATATAGAGTTTCCTATTGATTATGTCTACCCTTCTCTCTGTTTACTTAGGAAATAAATGCCATCTGTTTTTCTTTCTCTCCTTGTTCCCCCCCACCCACTTCACCCCATCCGTCACTTTCTATCGCTCCCTCTCTCTCCCCTACACAAGGATTTCATTTATTTCTCCATGATCTCCCTTTCTCTATTTTGGTGGTCTCTAAGCTTCACCCCCTAACAGTGCGATTACCAGCCCGTGAACACATGCAAACAGGAATGTTTGCATGGGGACTATGAAGGCAATACAACCGCATACTTGTGCATACCTTATTCAGTCATACCCACATATACACCTGCAATTAAAGTAGGGTTATGCTTTGGAACACCGCAAAAGTACTGCAATAGGGAAACCCAGTCCGGCCCTAGACAGAAGCTAGGGTGCTAATGTTGGCTAGTGCTCTGGGTGCAATGCCAACAACCTCCAACAGGAGGCAGTACAGGATTGATATTAATGCCGGTGTTCCTTGCCACTGCTGTATCTTGCAAATATAACATCACAGTGTGTGTGAGGGTACAAGGGTTTACCATGATTTACTTCGGCTTGTGGAGGAATAACATGACAATCTTGTGCTTTCTCACCCAGGCAATCGTACAATGGAAGGAACATTTTAATAAATAAAAACTAACACTTTGCCTGTGGCTTTGTGGAATGCAACATTGAGAGTTTACTTTTCCATCTTTAACCAAATTATGCAGAATATAAATATACTGATTTTTCAAGTCAAGTAACATTTGGCATTTTTGCCATTGAAATCACTTGTGTTAAAACTGCAAGCAGCATTGTTGTAAATAAGTGTTGACTCTTTAGAGACTTAGGAAAGGACCTGGTATCATGATGATTAATAAAAAGTGGGACTTTGACACCGAAATGTTCATTAATAAATAATGGGACGTTTTAACAGAAAACTTTTGATTAGAAGTTCTCCCAAAAGTCACATGAAAAGGAAACAAGCAAAGTATCTGCTTTAATTTGAATAAATAAAAAAAAACAATAAATGTCAAATGAGTTACTGGGTTACGTGATAAAAATGTCATAATAATGTAATTTAATGATGCTCCCGTTTCATTGGCACTGCCAGAAAAGTCTCAGGAGCTCCAGCTATAGAGTTGTGATTGCTGTGTTAAGCTGGGTTAAATCACCTCGACATTGACTCCAGTGACCTTAGTGAGCCTCTTACAGCCACAGACAGCCAAGAACAGCCAAAATATAGATAAATAGTGATCTAGATATGAAAAAATAGCACCAGCAATTACTACACTAAGTATAGAAGGCCTGTGGGCTTGGCTTTGTGACCCAAAGAGAGCTGAAAATGTATTTGGGGTGTGTGTGCGTGTGCGTCGAACACATGATGAACTACAGGAGTCGACTGTCAGTTTTTAAAATGTGCTCTTCCTTATGGGAGCATCTCTTGTCGTGGGCGTTGCTGCTAAAACCTTGTCATTTGCCACAGTGAAAAGCACCTTTTTGCATAAAGAAATTCCAGAAAGGTTTGCCTAAATATGTTCAGTGAACTAGGAACGGGGAGGGTGGGTGTGGCTGCCAAAGGAACAAAAGGGAACGATAATAACAGGACAAAGTGAGCCTCCATTGCCTGTGATCAGGGACAAAGACCTAGGCGGTCTGGACCGATTGGGACGGCTGGATGTGGTCACGGCCTGTGGTCACAACTGCACAACTAGGCCGTTTTTCTCGCTTGGGGCAAAACTACTGCCATAAGGGTTATAAGAAAGACAGAAAATGATCTTAACACTGAACACTTCAGTGAGGTCCTTTTTGCGATGGGGATAACCTGGTACAGGGTCAGCTGATAGTGTAGTGGTAAAATAAGCTGGATTTATGATCAGGGTCTTACACCTCGTTGCAGTAAAGAGTTTATTATTAAGGTCAAAGCCTAAAAAACTGATGGTTTATAGGATATGTGAGATCCTGAAGAGCACGGTACTTTTAATAATTTGCCACAGCAAAATATCTCACAGCATACAGGAGTAAACTGAGAATAATATATCCAATTTCCAAATAGTTTTAGTAATAAAGAAAGATGAAGTGATTCATTTACCCTTAAGTTGTTAATAATTCAAAATTGTCATTTGTCTCCAGTCAATCAGAGTACACCCGTTAATTCAACCCCATTCTTCACATCAGGGGGTAATACTTACAATCCAAAATTTAAAATACTCAACACAGTAGTAATCCTAATGTATTGATATAAGCATTTTTATTATACTAAATTCACATCCCTTCTGAATTCCTCAGAACCTCCTCATATGATTTAGTGAAGCCAAAACCACTGCCAATTTCCTTTTTTAGCCCTTTGTCACAAGGAAACCTATGGGTTGACTTAAGGGCCTGGTGCTACAATGAAAAGAAGAGAGAATTGCATACATACAGTTTGGAGGAACCATTCTCTGAAATGTCTCACGGACATCCTGGAAGAGTGAACAGCTGTGTGCTATAGCATTGTGCTCTGGGTCTGATTGAAACGTTCCTCGGGAAGTAAGCTGGATGTAGGTGAGATTGCATAAGGTACGGCTGCAAAGTCATGGACTCTGAGCAACAGGAAATGTGTAAGGAATTCTTCCAGGGAAGCACACGCGTTCATGGACCTGAAGTAGACTGTGTTATAATATAGTAATGGACCACTTCACCTTTCACCTTTATTTTCACTGGGTTCAGAGCAGAGCGTTCAAGTCCATGTCCTACAAAGTTTGTGTAGCTTAGGCCTAAGTGCTGAAGTTCACCATTGAATTAAATATTTCCCAGTATAACATCTCAAGAGGCTTAGCTCTGACTTTGAGAATCACCAATGGAATAAGTTTATTATTGCCAAGAACATGTGCATGTTCAAGGAATTTGGCTTGGCCTGTTACTGCAGATACCAGACAAGTGTTAAACCATAACAACACTAGACAAACCTCAATATGATAAGAATATCAGGTACCAGGATTTAAATTGGATGCATGACATTAGACTGTCATTCTATAGGGTGTAGGAAGTGTGACGCAGGTGTGCATCCTGCCCTTGGGCACGAGGTTATCATGTGACAACGATGGCTGATAGCAGCAGGATCCACCCATTACAGCATTTCACCGCTCATGACATTGCATGGTCAACACTGTGTGGTTAATGACCGAGGACAGAGGAGTCCTTTACTGCTTGGCCGTAAATTCCAGCTCTGATGCATTAAGATAAGGGAATTATGGGAGGACCGCACAAATCCCTCCATTTATAATGTATCACCATCACAAACAAGCACTGATGTTCCTTTATTCAATATCCACTATTCTTCCATTCACTTTTATTTGTACATAGATTAGCTTCCATCGGAATATAGAAAAACATTCATATGTTTGACAGAAGTCTCATACTAGCATTCTTTAAAATGTGAGCAGTCATACTTTTATGAAAGATTTAAAAAGTGCTATCATGAGCAAAAAAACATAATTTCATAGAAATTTTAGGATTTGGTAAGTAAAAATATCAGAACCTGATCTGATAGATCTCTTTACAAATGAAAAATATTCAGCTTAATTCCCTTCAATTCAATCTTTTTTATGCGAAATAATATCCAACAGTTTCCCCTAAGCGCTTTAAATTTTGCAATAAGCAGATTTGAAGCAACAAATCAGATTTTCTAACTAATAATATCTCAGTTAGACGTAATGGAATTTTTTTTTTGCATGTAATGCAATTTTTACGAGTGTCCAGGAAGGTCAGAATGTAGCAGCGAGATGGAAAAACAAACTTGTAGTTCTTAATGAATAATTCTACTATACTGCAATGTCTTCCTGTTTTTCTTAATTCGTCATATGTGTCGTCAGCACACCCACGATTTGACCTTCACAATCAAAGGTCAAGAGGGAGGTTCTTAAACAAGGCCTAAAAAGCAGCACTCATTACTTACACTTCAGGATCCTGCGCTACTTGGTAAATTAGCTAACACAGTTTGCATGATTATGTTTTACACCAAAATATAAATGCTGTGACAGTTCAGCTGGACATTGACTAGGACATGAAGATACTACCTGTCACTCAATCCAGGTTTGCAACAGTGGCGGAGCTTTGAGTTTCCATAAAAAAACACAATACATCAACCATTTCATGAGGTTATGAAATGAGCCTCTGCTTCTGCAATTACAATAATTAAAAAAAAAAATCTGTGATCAGCTGTTTTTTTCAAACTTTAATGTTTACGTAGAAAAAGGTTTATGATGATGGTGCCCAATGGCAGGTCTGTCCTTAAAAGTGGGATCGAGTTCTAAAACGGGTATTGTAAATTCTGTTAATATGTCATTTGAAATCATAGCAATGATGAATATGAACATATTTATGTTACCTGTCACTTATTAAAAGTAATGCAAATGTGTATTCTCAGTTATAAGGTAGTTTTTATTGGTATATGTCATGTGACCTTTTTTTATTCTTTGGTGGATGTCACATGTTGTTAAGGCAGACCACACAATGACAAGTGGCACAGTTGTAAACCAAGGCCATGGTTCTCTGTAAAAGCAGTACATCAAGCTGTAATAAAATAAAAGCACAAAATGCAATGAGATGGCAAGAATTATAGTGATTAAACCTTGAACTCCCTATAAACTGAAAAAATAAATAAATAAATGTTGTACCAGCATTGTATGACAGGTGCATTTCACAATACCTTTTTAAGTGAGTCTGAGTTTGAAGGAGCTGGTATTATGTTAGAATGGAAACAAATAGGATTCCATGTTCCTTCAGCCAGTTCATAAATATAACAATATATGTTCAGGTTTGTGAATAAGCAAAAGCTTTTGGTCTAATTTCAGGCATTTTGATTTGTTAACTTGATTATTTAACATCCTTACCTTTAAATTTGGTTTATTACTTAGCTTGGATTGGCCAGAATGCTTAGATCTTGGAATGTCATGAATATGTCTGTTTGAAATGGTAGCACATCACAATGGCAATGATCACCCTCAGCAGCCATGTGACACTTATGCTTAGTAACAAAGGGCAAAATCATGAAGCTGACATCCAATGGCGAAGGAGAAGGCATACAGGGAAAAGATTCCTGAAGACAGGACAGGAAACAATAAGATGCTAACGGCCTGTGATTACTTAGGAAACACAAGAAACCCAAGGCCTCACTGTCATTGAAGTAAAGTCAGATAACTGTGCTGAGAAGTGGATATTTAGGGTGGTAAACAGAGAGGATGTGGGGGTCCGTTCCCCTTTTATTTATTCATTGGATTTGTCAACAGAAGCTTGAGAGGTCAGGCTGGTAGTAGTTAGGCAGGATCTTACAGCAGCAGTGGTATTTGCCTCTCAACCTCATCTACCTGCTTGCTTGTATGGGAAAGCTTGTGTTTAAGAATCTGCTTGCGTGCCGTTATATTTGTACGTTGATTTTTTTGTGTGTGTGTGTTTCTGTGGCTCAAAGCCATCCACTTTTCTCCTCATGTGACTTACTGTTACTGACATTTTTTTTTGCCTGGCCACAACTAATCACATGTGTGCTCTAGGGTTTTGAGAGCTCACCATTTCATTTGCTAACTGTCCTTATGAAAAGAAGTAGCAAATTGTTCTTCGCGGTCCTGTCTCAGACCCTGATAGTATTAAGCTTACATTCAGTACTAACATTATAAAACTATACATGTATATGATTTAGTAGATCCCCTGCAGTGCGTTAGCACCTCATCCTGGGTGTCCCCCACCTTATGCCCCAAGTTGCCTGCTTTCCATGATCCCCCCCTCCCCCACCAGGCGACCCTGCATAGTATAAAGCGCTTTGGAAAATAGATGATATGGTAAGCCACTACAGTGGTACCTTTCAGAATAACATTTACCCCAAATTACTTAATTTAAAATGTACATGATAAATACGTTATTTAACAATTAGATAGATAGATAGATAGATAGATAGATAGATAGATAGATAGATAGATAGATAGATAGATAGATGTCATCAGACAGTTCATTTGTTACATTTACAGATCAGTACACATATAGAGCACCATCATGATTAAATTGATTAAATATTATACTCTTAATAGCGATATCACCCAGCTCTCTATCCCTGTGCATCCAGGACCGCTGCAGAGCACAAACATCAGAAAAGATCTCACTCGGCTTCTTTGTCCACCAGACATGTTTGGTGGAATGTGACAACCGGATATATTGAAATTGAATATATTGAAATTGAAACCTAGTAGGTATGATACAAAATTCAAGTCAGGCAACAGAAGTATTCGTGATGACAAGATAGAAATGCTTTTCTCCTTCATGTCCAAATTGATTCAACTTCTCATACCATTTGAAACCTGTAGCGCTTTGAGAACATTAAGCATGAGGATCCCTGAGTTGTTGTATTACTGCTTATCATGTCAAAGAAGTAGGAACACCCCAGATTCACTGTATTGGACACTGCCATAAGAAATGAGTAGGAACCTCCCAGATTCATTTATCAAATTATGCCATAACACAAGTAGGAACACTGCTAATTTAATGTATTAGGCCGCTCCATAATGAGCAGATAGGAACACCCCTAATTTAGTGAGTTGGTCTGTTCCATAATGAGCCAATAGAAACACCCCTAAATGACTGTATTAGTTCCAACATAATGAGTGTTTATAACCTCATCGGTTGGGACGTAGCTGCAGTTTCTTGTGCCGTAGCTTTTGTGATTGGCCCCGCCACACAGGCGAATTTTGCTCTCATGCTCACTGCCCGCTGATTGGCAAAGTGGCAAATTGTGGGGGAGCAGGAATGTGTCCCTGTGCGTGCTGGATTCCACTCACAGGCAGATGTATATATAGCCAGATGCCATTGGAGGAACCTAAATATACGTCTGAGCATTGGGTAATAATGGGTGCTACTGCGCCGCCTTACAATCACGCATAACGTCGGCGCAAAATGAAACAAACAAACAGAGCAGAGCAAGCAGCGCGGCAGAGGGACTCGCAGTTTAACCTGAGGTGCACCAGGGTGTTACTGGGCGAATTCACCGTCAGGATTTTACTCAGACGGCTTGTGTGTGCAGGGGTGTGATAGCGTGAAGAAAGCAACCAGGGATTTGACCCTACACCTGTACGGATGGTGACCACATAGTGGTGGATTAGCCTGTGTTCTTCCATCCATTCATGTGTATTTATGTGTAACTCTGAGTATGAATGGGTATGGGTCTTTGTATGTGCTTGAGTAATTTCAGGTAGAGTTGACAATAGAATTTAGCATGGAAAGAACTTTTCCCTGCTTATTACACCCAGCCATAAACATTTACTCATTTTCTCATTTAAATGTTCCAATATTTGTGATTTCTGCCAGAAATTCCATTCCAGGCCCAATATAATGTAGAGAGTTAAAGAAAATGTAAAATATTGAAGTGCCACCCTAAAAAGGCCCAGGGCAGCATTGGTTCTCATTTTCTGGACTGATCATGTTTCATCCAGGCCACAGCCATTAGTGGGGGATCCCAGGGGGAAGCTCTTGAATGACGGACTGGCAACCAGACGAGACCACAAGTGAGTCACTGGTCTACGCCGCGGGGGGCCCTGCTGTTTGTTTACACCACTCCGCCAATGCTGTCCTGAGGGGGATCCCCAGAATCATGCCTGTGATGTGGGACTTCAGGAATGGTTACATTCATTGGCCAGAATATTCCGACCCGGTGCATTGATGGAGCCGCTTTCAGAAGGTCAGGGTGATACTCAACAGAGCATTTGGAGCTGCCTGTCCTTCTCTTGTGAGAGAGCCCACCATACACTAGTGTGTGGTTGTTCTCAAGTAAACAACTTGACATTAAAAAGTAAAGATTAAAATCTTAACAGAACAATCAACAGGTCCAAACCATTGCTTGGCTCTGTGAAGCTCTTAAGCACTGTGATCATTTCTGACCCATTTGAGTCATAGCTGGAACTCTTCTTGTTTGCTTGGTTAACTGCTTTTGTCTATTTTGTTTTTGTTTGGACCACAGAGAGCTCTCTCATACACTTTCCTAAGATGCACCAGTCTGGCTTTTCTCCAGTTCAAGAGTTAGATCACAAATGAATGAGACCTCAATAGATCTGTAAAATGTCTCTTTTCCAACAAACCAATTGACATAATCTGCCCAGCATTTATCTGCTGATACGCCTACTTTTTCATCCTAATTTCAACATATTTGTGTTTTGTATGAGTGTGTGTGTTCTTGTTTTGGCCTACCTGTATTTGTGTATATTGATGCATTTCTGTATTTGTATGTGCTTATCCATGTGTGTGCACATGTGATTTTGTGTGCATGTTTTTTTTTGAATGTCTTTGACATTTGCTATTGCAAAGATTCAGTGTGAAGCCCCTAAAATAATAGGCAAGCAACCCCACATGGGGGGTGTATTTTTGTGTGTATCTGTGTTTTCAGGTTGCATTCTCTGGGTAAAGTTATCAGAAGCACCAGCAAGCGGCTCACTTCCAGTCTTTGTAAGGCAACACAGACTAATGATGGGACAAATAAAACTCCAAATCTGGTGGTAGGTGGGACTCTCCTGAATTACCAGTCAATGCTGGTGAGAGCCTCATTAAGTGTCATCATTGGTTGGTTAGTTCAGGATACTCCCACCCACCACAAGTTTTGAAGCCTCATTAAATGTCAGCATTGATGGGTGAGTTCAGGATACTCCCACCCAACATGGGTTTTGAAGCCTCATTAAGTGACAACATTGATTGGTTAGTTCAGCATACTCCCACCCACCACAGGTTTTGAAGCCTCATTTAGCACCAGCATGGATTGGTTAGTTCAGGATACTCCCACCCACTATGGATTTTGAAACTTCATTTGTCCCGTCACTACCACAGACTTGGCCCCACACAAACAGTCCATCCTGAAAGACCCCTGAAAGACCAGTTGCCCTTCACACAGTTCCCAGGCTCACATTATGACCACAGAATTTTCTCAAACCCACACAGATGCCAAATCCCCAGCCAGATGCTAATATAGGGAGGTCATTCAATAGCTAGAGCTATTGGTTCATGTCTCTAGGCTTGGGGATTCAAATCTCACCTCTGCTCTGTGTATGAGGATTTTGCACTTATTCGCCAAGTTGTGGGGATGTGTATCTATGTATCCATCTGAAGTTTGCCTAAATGGCGTCTATAAATTGCCCTGTGTCTCTGCTGTCTGTAGCAAGCTGCATGCACAAAAGCGTGTATCCCGACTCAGTGCCCTATGCTGCCTACCACAGGCCCTGGGCTCCCTTATAACCCCATCCATGGTCAGAAGAGGAATGAATAGACAATAATGTGGAGACAAGCAATGATCTTTGTTTACTGCTTTGTTGAATGCTTCCACAGCTGAACACATACTCATACAATTCTGGCAAAGGTACTGCAGCTAATGCCCTTAGTGCACCTTGATCAATGTGAAGATTATTATTTGTGATCACACTAGGAAGAACCTCCATCTTAATCTAGCCTCCTTACGATATGTGATTCTCCATCATAAGCAGACTAATTCACTACCATATACTGACCAGGCAAGAATGTCTGTGTGTGTCTGTGTGTTTCTATTCTGTGTGTATCTGTAGGTACATATGGAGGCAGATATATGTCAGCCATGCAGGAATACAGCACCTAACAGAGTCCAAAGGGCTGCCAGACACACTGGTCCAGCTGACTTGTCTTCGTGCTCATCATTAACTCAAACTGCTGTCTGCTGTAAAGGAGGGGCTCCTGCCTTTATGGCCCCACAACGGCTTCATCTGAGGTCATGTGTGTATGTGTGCACGTGTGTGTGTGTGTGTGTGTGTGTGTGTGTGTGTGTGTGTGTGTGTGTGTGTGTGTGCGATCCCTGCCTGAGTCCACAGTGCTCTGTCCCAACAAAAGGGGGTAGTGTGCACACTACTTTCACACCAGCGACTCCCACATGCCACCTGGTTAAAGAATGACATGACCTTTTTGTGCCTTTGGGGTTTAATCTCTTGCAAACACAGAGTGGAGGTGCTACAAGTGTCAGACAGCATTTCCATGTCACAGCACCTCGTGACCTTTGAGCTTTTTCAAGATTTGCCTTGCTTAGCCGCAACACGCAATGACATGTCAGAGAATAAAAGGATGTCTAAGTGAAACAGGTCAAAGTTCACTGTGTCTTCTAATACCTGTGGATTTACATTGATGTGATGACTGTGCTTCTTCATAAGCTTGTCTATGTCCAGTACTTAATTAATAATAAAGCTCTACTTAGCACAAACAAGAGTGAAGAACATTTCTGTCCATCCACCATCTAACTGCCTATCCCAGTCAGGGGTCTGGAGCCTATTGCAGGCGGCACAGGGCACCAGGCTGAGGTACCCTCTGTATGAGATGCCAGTCTACAGCAGTGCACTAACATACACACTCAATGATATACTATGGGCAATTAGCCTAACTGCATGTCTTTGGACTTCAGAACATGCAAACTCTGCACTCACAGGTTGGAGTTGGGATTTGAACCCCCAGCACTGAAGGTGTGAGGCAAGAGTTCTGCCCATTGAGCAGCCCTAAAAATGTTATGAACTGGTGAAAATGTTAATATGAAAGGAGCATGTAAATTTGGAGGTGTTCATCATTGCTTTTTCCAGATGGACAGGACTGAGCATTAAGACTATTATATATGAATGTAGACTATGCTAACATGCTTTTTATAAAATGTCCTAGTTCTATGAGGCATTTATAAAGCCAAGTTCAACAGTACAAATTGTATTTAGTCTCCCGTCAGTCTATTACATGGCCATTCCGTGTCCCAGTTTCATCTTCTCCATCTGGAGAATTCTTCAAAATGTGATTAATGCAAAATTACTTTCACACGAGGTACATGTGGATGTTAGCTGAGAAGCCTGAAGCACTGCAGAGACCAACAGGCTGCAGTGCCTACTGCTCAGGAAACCACCCGCCTGTTAGTGGCCTGCTGAGATAATCATGATTTCACCACCTTGGAGCTTTGGGCCCATTCTGACCACTTCTTGTCATTTTCCTCAGCCATGTACCCCGAAGTCATACTAGGAGACGCCCTGAAAAGAACCTACCCGCAAGGCATCACTTCAGTATATATAATAGTGATGGGACAAATGAGCCTTCAAAACCCATTATGGGTGGGAGTATCCTGAACTACCAGTGAATGGTGGTAATGCGGGTTTTGAAACCTCCTTTAGCAGCAGTATTGATTGGTTAGTTCAGGATTCTTCCACCCACCATGGGTTTTGAAATCCCATTTAGGATCAGCAATGATTGGTTAGTTCAGGATACTTCCACCCACCACGTGTTTCAAAGCCTCATTTGCCCCATCACTAGTGCATGTAATATTAAAGGTCTGGGTCCAGTTCATTCTTCTTTACATTCATCTCTGTCTCAATGCTCTGATTACCTCAAGTTTGCATGGAAACACACATTCAAACACATAAACACACATAGGATATATTTTTACCTATTTATTATATGTGGAGAGACACTTTTAAATAGTAGCTACAAATTCTTCACAGTCAGCATCTCTGCTCTGCTCTTCACCAATGGGTCTAATTACACAACTCGCATAACACATCCAGAGATAGACAGGAAGAAGGTGTATGCACTCTATCCATTACGATGTCGTCTAACCTGCGATCACATTGTTACCGTGTCCTCTTAATGGATCCCCATTAAGACATGCACCACTGGGAACAAGTGAAGTGGAGGTTTATAGGACTATTTATGGGCTATGAGTGGAGCTCCCAGCTGGGTTTGATCAGTCACTCTGGGACAGTCTTGGACAGTCAGTTACTTACAATTAGCATATGACAGTGACTCTATAGGGCAATTGTTTTTCTGCTTGACTAATCAGATGTTCAGTTGTGTGTGAGCCAGAGCGCTCTCCTTGTTTGCTATTGTTGATGCTCTAATGGTCCAACATGTCCTTGGCCCGCAGGATATGCTGAGTTAGGCCTTCTTGCCTGAAAAAATTAAACTGATAAGATTTCTCGTAGTTTTTTGGTATTGATCTTGTGGTATCACCTGGATTGAAATTTGAGTGAAGGGAAAAGTTAAATTTCAATTACCCTCAATTGTAGTATAAAAATGAAGCTAATACTGTGAAAACCATGTCTACCAAGTATTAAAACTGGTACAGAGTCCATTCATCTTCTAATTGTTTATAGTGGTTAAGATCATGGGCGGGGGGGAGGCTGGAGCCTATTCCGGGCAGCACATGGTACAAGGTATTCACTCACACAATCAATCACTAGAGATAATTAGAGACACCATTTATCCTTACTGTGTAGATCTTTGGATTGTGGGAAGATCGTCCATGAAACATGGGGAGAACATGCAAACTCAATAACCACTGAGCTGCCATACCTCCTAAATTAGTAAAAAAACAAAAATATATATATACTGTAACCTGCAAATGAATGTGAAAACCTCTCTGATATCAGGCTGCACATGTTTTGCAATGAAGTGTTTATTATAAATATAATAATACAGCACAAATTCAAAGCTGCCTGGCCAAATACGCTTTGTTCACTCACACTGCCTGGCTGCCATTCTGCTTTTAAACACTCACTAATAATATCTGCAGTTTGAATTTCACCTCATGGCAGCATCTTGTTTCTCTCGGTCATTTCGCTGTCCTGTTCGATTGTGTTATAAACAAGCTTACCACTTGATGAGCACAGTGGAGCCGCTCGTCTCCCTAATTGCTAGCAGTTGTCTGGGGGCAGGAGTTGGCCTGCAAGGCGAGCTATGATTACAGGCCCATAGGCTTCCTCTGTGTGTTTATGTGGTGGATAACACGCTAATGCGGTGATCACATACATTACAGATTAGCGCATTCTGTCATTTGGGCAAATGGCCTGAAAATTTACACCCGATTCAACCTGAGCACAAGGACTTCAAGCCCACTCAGCTCCATGCCTTTGAAGTAATAAAACCTAGGCAGGACAGTGTATGTGAGGGGGCTTGGGAGCATTAGCTCAGCCAGGATAGGCTAGTTTTATCTCAGCTTGGGCAGGCTAGCATTATCTTAGCTAGGGTAGGCTAGCTTTAGCTCAGCTGGGGTAGGCTAGATTTAGCTCAGCCAGGGTAGGCTAGCTTTATCTCAGTTTGGGCAGGCTAGCATTATCTCGATCAGCTAGAGTAGGCTAGCTTTCCTTCAGTTTGGGCAGGCTAGCATTATCTCAGCTAGGCTAGGCTAGCTTTAGCTCAGCTGGGGTAGGCTAGTTTTATCTCAAGTTGGATAGGCTAGCATTAGCCCAGCTGGTGTAGGCTGGTACTAGCTCATGCCGTTGGGGTAGGCTAGCTTTAGCCATGCTGAAAAAATAATTAATAACCATTTCAGAAACATAAGAAACCTAGCTCAGCTGAAGTAGGCTAGATTTAGCTCAGCCGGGGTAGGTTAGCTTTAGTTCAGCTGGGGTAGGCTAGCTTTAACCCAGGTGGCTTCAGTGTGGTGCGAGTTGCACCCAATTTGCAGGACACACTCTTCCAAACTTTCTTCTACACTTCAGTTTCAGTGCTAAAAAGAGTAGAAAATGAAGCCGAATTTAAGTAATTTCTAATTTAGAACATTATTAAAAGAGGCAGAAATAGACTGAAATGTCTAAGAAATTGTATGTAATGCATTTACTGTAATTCACTGTATGAATCCACTGCATCTGGCTTTCAATGTTCACCCAGTGGGTTTCCAAGTTGGACTCCTGGGCATGAGCAGATACATGAATAAAACAGGCAGGTACTCTAAGGAGGTCTTTTCTGATAGCTGCTGTACTGTGGAACATCTTGCTGGAAACACATGAAAAGAATAGGAGAGAGCAGTGGTAAAGGATGAGGATGATGAAGACCAGGAGGAAGGGCTTGCCCAGGGAGACAGTCTATTGATGTCTATTATGAATATATTTTCAAAGATGAGGAAGGATTTAACCTTACCATGAGCAAAAAGCTCACTGGTGTAGAGGACTGCCAGGGCTGAATAAGGCACTCCAGAAGATTCTTCCAGCTTTGTTTGGTTAGACAGAACATTGCATCTGATGTGGATGAAATTACGTGGGCACGCAGAAAACTAAGGGAGGCTTCTGAATAGTTATGAAGAAATGGACCGTTCACAAATACAGTTTGGTTCATTCATGTGTTTGTTTTGTGCTTAGTTTCTTTCCTATCTTGAGTAAACAAAGGAGAATTTCATCAATAAAAAAGTCAGAACAATCTCAGTGCAGTTTCTATTTATTGTTGTACTCAATGTATAAAACTCGTACAGCAGCACACACATTGTGACAATTGTGTATTCAATTTGACTATGCAGTGTGCAAAACATACAGACAGAAATTCATATGAGAACTGTGTTAGGTATTTTAATGTGAATATTTCATTTTTCTGTGAAAGTTAACACTTTTGAAGGAAATGGGTTTTGAGTATTGAGAATTGTCTGCCAGTGTTCATTAAAAGTGCTTTAGCAATTATGAAAAACCATATGCCATCAGCTGGATGTTATTTGTTTGTCACAGCATTCCCTCTAAAGTCTCTAGTGTGTGACAATCCCAGAAGGGTGGCTGTTTCTGAGATGCTGGAACCACCATGTGTTGCACATAGCATCAGACCATGTTCAAAATCTCTTTGGTCAGAGGTCTTAGCTCTTCCAACGCTAAGCAGAACAGAGAGTCAACCTCTTGACCTCTTGTATGCATTCTGTAAGTATTCACTTGCAGCCTCATGATTCACTGCATGGAGAAGAAGGCAGTTTGCATTGATAATAAGGTGTATCTAATAAACTGGCCACTGAGCGAATAACTGGCTTTGTTAAACACTGTCCTCCCTTCCATTGGAACTCAAGCTCTAATTCTGATTTAAATATAGCTACAATGTTTTACCACTCTATTTGTGACTCAGGCTTCCGAAAAACCATTGACTGTACCAAAGGCAAGTATGCCATCTATCACTATTATTTTTGTGATGTTTGCACAGACCCACAGGCAGTTTCCATTTACCACAGATTGTACTCTTCAAAGATTATAGAACACTGTCATGTCACAATTTACCACATCAGTGTTGCTGATGATGTCCCTTCTGTTTTTAGAAAGCCCAAAACCTCCACGCTGGACTCAAGTTATTAAAAGACATTGCTAACAGTCACATATTTCAGGAATATTTACGGCCCAACCAGAGACTGTGTAAATTTGCATTTCGATGCATTAGAAAACTAATAAAATATACATTTTCAAAACTTAATAGGAGCCGAGTTAACTTTTGCCCAAAATGGATTAATTGAGTCCTACCTCAGCCCTGAAAATGCTAGTGCCACACTTTAACAATGCCTAAACTGTGGTCCATTACAGGCTATCAAGAGCGACATGAACCGTTACATCATTAACTAAAATAAAATCAGAGCCTTAGCAAGCATTTTGTGCTGCCATGAACAGCACGTTGATGTATGTTGATGTATGTCTATAAAATGTTGATTCATTTTATAGACTGTTATATATTTTATGGAGCACCAATATACATTGAGTACCACTGCAATGCTCCTCTGGGATTTCAACCTGCAGCAATGTTATCCAAATTTATTGCTGTATTCTTTAAGCCACTATTCTGTTTTTTTTTTTTCCAGCTATGCCATGTTTAACCTCGCCAGCAACATCCATTCCTTTTCCATTCCTTCAACGTGTTGGTGTCAGAGTGAACCCAGAGTCCATCAACAAAGCCACTCTGCACAGGATTCCAGTCCATCTCTACCAGGCACGAGCACACCAGTGCACCTGACCTGTCGGTCTTTGGCCAATGTCAGGTGATACAATCTTAGCATTTCCCCAGATTCCCGCCATTTATATGTTTATTTTTTATCATCCTTTATCAGATTTTATTTTTATCTGATAATTGTATCTAAAGCAACATAGGACTTGCATTTTTTTATTCAATCATTTTTTTATTCAACTGGACATTTACACTGGATTCATATATTATTTTTTGTGTCTAGCGTAATTTCCTGGGGTTCAAACCAAGTACATTTATGGCCCATGTCCTTGAGAATTACACTAACTGAAGCACAGTGAGAACGGCTATAAAAAGTGGTGAAGTCACGTCAGCTGTAAAACGCTCTTTTTGACAGTGACCACATTCTGATGAGTATTGCATATATTATGTGTGTATTTATTTAGTGTGTTTTGTCTGTGTGTTTGTGTGCTGGGGTGTGCGTGTGTGTGTATTGTGTTGTGTTGTGCATGTTGTGTGTTATGTATGTAATCAGACCTCTCACTAATGGCAAGAATCCCTATGACTATGATTTTTCTCATACTGCCTGTGATGCTGTAGTACCTAGCATTAGCGATGGGATAAACGAGGCTTTAAAACCTGTGGTGGGTGGGCGTATCCTGAACTACCAATCAATGCAGCATTGATTGGTAGGGGATACTCCCACCTACCACAAGTTTAGAAGCCTCATTTAGCAACAGCAATTATTGGTTAGTTTGGGATTCTCCCACCCATGCACCACAGGTTTTGAAGCCTTATTTAGCACCAGCATTGACTGGATAATTCAAGATACTCCAACCCACAAGAGGCTTTGAAGCCCCATTTAGCGCCAGCATTGATTGGTTAGTTCAGGATACTCCCACCCACCCCATTGAAACCTCATTTGTCCCATCACTACCTGGCATTCATGGGAGAGCAGAAGTAGCCAAACCAATGTCTGCAGAGGTAGATCTTAAGTCATATTTTTTCCAGTAGGAATGTTTTACATCACGTCTGGAAGAAAACAAGTTTAGTTAAATAGCAGGAAAATACATCGTTCTTTGTGGCCAAAAGCAATGACGGGGAAAAAGGTTTTATTAATAAGCATCTTGCTTATTGTTCAAAAAGGGACCAGACTTAAGCTGTAGCAAAAACATGCACAAATGTAAACATGTGATATGTAGATTGAAATCAAAACCAAATCAAAGACCTCTAATAGCCATGAAATTAATGGATCCAGATGTCATCTATAAAAGCAGTAGGTGCTTTCTAGGAGTTAATAGAATGGCTGATGAGCTGGCTGTGCCAGTCACACAGTGAAAGTGTTCACTTGTGAATCCCAGAAAGAGTGTTATATGTATTGCTATGATTTATCTCTCAGAACTGTGCTTTACCAATATTTTGTATCATTTTTGTGAGGGGTGTAATGCAGTTTAGCAGACAAGCTATAGGAAAGGCTGCAGTGTTACCTGAATGGGTAAAACATATTAAGCTGAACCAATAAAACCCTCCAACCTCAAGTGTTGTGTCTCACCTGTGGTGCATCCAGTGAATCATCTTCATCACTCAGTCAAAACCATGATATCATCACGCCTCCTTTGCAGAGTCAAACTACGCCAATGTACAGAAATTTTGCATTAACTACACTTATATTCCCAGATAATCTGGGAAAGACCAGTCTGATGAGATCCCTAAACAAATACCTAAGACAAATGCAATTGGCTACCAAGACTTCTAGAGGCAATGCTGATTGGCTCAAACTCTGTGGGAAGAGATTTTCAACAACATAAATTAAATTTTTGCAGTTTATGTAACTATTTATAATCATAGCTGTGTTGGGTTGTTTGTCAGTAAAATGTCTGATTTATTTGCATACTGGAAGTAGGTTTGTACAAATTTAGTAGCAGATCTGAGATAAAATTCACTACTGTAAAGAACAGATGTTTGCTGGGAAGTACGTCAAGCAAGGTGCACGAGCTGGGAGAAAGAACACAAGATACGATCGTGAAGGATGGTTACTATGTCGTGTGCTTGCTCTGAACCTTGGACACTTTGCTTGATGTACTTCCCAGCCAACAGCTGCTCTTTAGGGTAGTGGTGTGGTCCTGGGGGTTGGGGGTCGTGTTTGTTACTGAAAGGATACACATTCAAATATCAGCTAGCAAAAGTGTCTAACTCACTGTTGGACTCTTGTGTGAGGTCCTTAACCCCTGATTGCTCCAGGGGGGCTGGACACTGTCTGACCTGCAGTTTAGTGAACAAGATGTGGGGAAAAAAACAAAAACTACCAATTTCACTATGGGGATGAGTTAAGTAATTATTGTTAAAATTAACTATCAATAGTAAGGTGAACTGTACATCATACATTTTTAGAGAGATCCTGTAACATTTTTCTGTCATAGTTTAGAAGGTTTAGAAGCTGTTATCAACTTACCATAAGCTACACACATTCAAAAAAATAATAAGTGAAATAAATATTATATCGAGTGGAATTTCAATTGCTCTCTTTTCTGGCCAACAGAATTATGAGTACACCAGGTGTATTTAGCATGTTGTAAATGTCAAATATTTATATTAGCTTTAATGGAAAGGTTGACAGTTAACATTAAGTAATGTAGTAATATGGTTTCCATGGAATGATTTGAACATCTGTTTCTGGAATGAACATCACTGAGTGCTTTTACACTGCCAAATGTGACCATATTGCTTTATTTTTACAGATTGGAACTTTCAATATTCATCACCCAAACAAGGGAATTATGTCATCTCCATGCATGAATTTGATCATTAATAACTGAGATTCCATTTACTCACTCAATTTATACTTTAGGCTTGCAGTTTTGTAATCAGTGTTTAAATAACAACAGAGTCTTTATGAATCTCAAAAGGTTAAGCTTGAGGTTAATCTTTGTGACATTTATCACCCTTTTGGAAATGGTTTCCAATCCATATAATTTTGCTATGAAAAAATAAATAATAAATGTATAACTGCCTCATGATACATAAAGTGATGAAATTCTATGGATTTGATGAGTGTTTACAAAGGCATTCATTTATAATTGTTGAAGTCAGTTGAAGAATGGTGTGGTTAACATTAGAATAGTGTTGAAACGTATTACAGTCAAGCCCTTCATTTAGCCAAAGGTTTGTGTGTTTACACACAAAAATCCAAATACACCAAAATCTATGAAATCTGATATTTGGATTGGAAATGTACATCAACCTGTGAATTCTAGATGTTTCTGGAAGTTTTGAATCTACAATAGAACAGTATAAGCTGATCCTCAATTTTTTTTTTCTTTCCTCAAGGGAAGATAGTAAGAAAAGACTAAAAAAAAAAGTATGGATATTAAAAATATTTGGATAGTTCTGGATAGTCCAATAGTAACTGTATCTCATCTCCGATGTGCAACCAGCACCGAAAGAAACAAAAGAAATTAAATGGCCTCCAGGCAGACTTAAGTAGTCAGAGGAGAGGCTGAGAGTCACAGGAGCAGTTGGTGGTTGGTGTTTCTGACCGAAAACAAACAGAACTGCATGAAAGAAGAAATCCTGCCACCCAGGCTGAGGAGCCTTGCTCACACTCACAGGCTGTGGCCCAGACATGGAGCCCACTGCCCAGTTCACAACTGCATCCACACAGAAAACCCCCGACTTCTAGTCATTTTGTGGGTTGCTAATTATAAACAGAGGGGAAATGGGTGGGAGAGAGGTAAAAGGGACAGAAGATGGGGGGAGGGGTGGGGTATTATAGCAGCAGCAATAGACTTGAACGTGATGGTTTGGTAGGACTGCTGTATATGAACATATCCAGAGATTGGCTGACTAGGGGTCATGTTAATGAAACTTGCTCTCTGATTGGCTAAAGTAGGATAGTCTTATGTCAATCACAGGTAATAGGCCAACTCTTTGTACCCGCTGCCTGTAATGTTTTATCTGATGAGGCAGGTTGCCATTAAAGACCACTGACTATTTGTTTTTCTGAAAAAAAAAATGTATTTTACTGTATCACTGCTGTAAACGGCTTCTCAATGAGCAAACATAGAAGACAGACGGATAACCATATCACATTGGCCTTCTTGAATACACCGATAAACATAATTGCTCAGGCATAGTACAGTACCTTCATTTCGAAATGTGTTTCACCTTCATAACGTTTTGCATTTGGAGTAGAAATGTATGCATTGCCTGGGTGTTTTTCAATCTCCACTAGCATATTGTTATTGTTGTCATTGTTATAATGAAATGCATCTTTTTGTTTTGTAAGAATGGTGGGGTTACGGCCTTCAGGTAGAGTCATGCATCAGTTGACTTCACCAGGACCCTTCATTCACACTGGGAGGAAGAAAGCCTCATTCTGGTAATTCTTAGCCTGCAACAAATATGATAAATCCCTAGACTTCAGTTCCTGTTACTCCACAACACAGGTCTGAATTTAATCTATTTTGGTTCTTGTTGTTTTTGAGTTCCATGCTTTCCCCTGCTATGTTGCATTGACCCCATGTCTGACTTGTTCTTGTAGACCCAGAAGTGAAGTCCTCACCAAGTTAAACCTTTTTGTCTTTGTCTCATCCCAGTGTGGTTCTGTTCGCCTTTCTAACTAAAGTAGGCTTCACACTGCCATTAGGGAAAAGATGTTCAGATCTAAACCAGACTCCACTGTCTGTTCAGTGTGTGCGTGTGTGTGTGTCTGATCTGTTTCGAAGCATGATGGGAATCTAATCCCAAAATTCTCCTGTACTCCAGTCACGTGATTCCATATTACTCATATTCTGCTGCATTCTGACAACTCAGGGCCCTTCGGAGCGGTGGAGAACAGGAAGGAAAGTGAGTCATTTGACCAAGAGCCTCTTTGGTCAGTGAGTTGCCAGGGAAATGCAGAACCTGATCTGCTGCATTGTGTCATTTTTAAGGATCACCTGGATTCACATGGTGATTTCTGTCCACCTGTCACATCGACCCGTCCTGCTTTATACAGACAAACAACGCACAAGTCTTTGAAATTTGTTGTGCTCATTCAGCAAAAATTAAAATAGATTTATTCAGATTATTTTCACACAACCAGACAAGAAAAGATGACACACGATTGTCCAGAGTTTGCTAGCATAATTAAAAAATCGTTTTATGTTTGTTTTAAATACCCCACAAAGGAACGTCTGAATCACCATTATTTTCACTTTCTTGTTTTTAGCTATTTAGCTTCCAAAACACATTTATTCAAAGTAACACATATATGTGAAAACCAGTGGCAGCTGGTAGTCTTTCAAACAGGGGAAGCACATTTTATTTACATCATAAAATTAGTCAATTATTGCCCCCTGCGACCTAGTTTGAAAGAAACGAATGAACTTTACTCAACTGAAACAAGGTGCAAACTCAAGAATGCTATTTTTATGTTTATATTTACAGTAGGATATGAACAAATGAAAATAGTGGGCTATATTGCTAGTAAATAACAGACTATGAGCAGCAGCTTGTCTCACGAAATCACTTGCCAAAAATCCGCATGGGACTGAACTTGAAATGCTCCGATGTCAAAACACTGTCAATCAAAAAGAGGTCCAGCCCCCCTGACAGTTCCTCCAATCATCATGCAGCAGCCTAGTGTCCTGGCCAGCCCACTGCCCCATTTACTCCCAGAGAAGCTGAGCTTCCCTGGAAATGGCATTTTGAGCATTTGTCAAAAAAATGTCTAGCTTTGCTGTGCTGAAAACAAAGCATTTTCTGAAATGCCATTGATGTGCAGTGAAGTTGCACTTCAATGGGGTTTAATGGATTGTGCTGCCATCGGGATGTATGGGGGAAAAAAAAACGTTAGATGACCTGCAAGAAATTATTGCTGATTCTGAATGAACTGGCCGTGAAGTTGAACACATTCTAGGGCACTCTTTGTAATAGCAATGTGAATACAACAATACAAATTTGGTCATTTTTTTTGTGGCATTTTAGAGGAGGCAGAGCTTCCCTTTTAGTCTTAGAGTAATCACCTCTGGTAAAAACAAGCACAGCATAAAAAGTAACACAAAAAACAGACCAACAAAACTATATTTTTCATTGAGATTCATTTTATTTAAACTATTTGAAAAATATAAAGAATCAAACCATATCTATAAGCCTAACAATGAATGTATGTCTTAAAAAGTATCAGTCAGTAATGGTAAAGGGGAAACGGATTGAAATGGAAAAGTGAAGGGATGATTATGAGTAATTTAATGACTAAGAAGACAACGAATGTGATAGAAATTAAAAGTCATAATGAAAAAAGGTTTATGTCGTCAAACTGGCAAACAAAGGAGAGGTTTGTGCTTTTTCATCAAGCATTGCAAGAAAAAATGAAGATGCACACACTGACAGTCTTACTCTTCTCCTCACTGCGATTTAACTTCACGTCTTTTTCCTTTGGTGGAGCCGTCAAGTTCTGCTACCTAAGTTTAAGCCTCACAATCATACAAAATGTGTTTTGGATGTCAATACCACAAAGTTACGGATGAATTAAACTGTGAAATTCAAAAAGAGAACCGCAACTGTGTACATAGTGCAAAAACAAGACATTTGTGTCTGTGACCGTGTGTGTCTATGTGTAACTGTGTGTGTATGTGTTACTTCCTGAGAGGCTTCATAACATCACCCCTGTTATCACCCCTGTTTTTATACCTAATAAAAGTGTTTCAAGCACAAGGCTACAAAGACCTGAGCTTCACAGGTTTACGTTCAAAGATTTATACCATGAATGATGGACCCAAGTGTAGTTAAAGTCTTTAAAGATGCAAGGGAACTGGTCCATTGATGAACACAAATCACATTGGCCCATATCACTTCACACAGTTGGCCATGGGTCAGAAAACATGCCTGAATGACTGGCACTGGGACCACATTATGCATGACCCTGTTTGACATGCTTCCACTTGCTTATCCTCCAGGCTTGTATTCTTTTTTAGAAACAAAAATATGAAATCTTATAAAAAGTATGGATGGGATCATGGACGGCAACAGGGTATTCTTCCAATGAAGTCTGTCAATATTGTTGACGGTTCAACAATTCAATCAATATACCAGTTCCAGAAGTCTGGAAAGTACAACTCCAGTTATGTCCAGTTGTCTTCTCTTTGGAAAAATCCACTGAAAAATGATGGTGTACAATAATACTGCAATATTTCATAACTTCAGTAACCACTTCTTTTTCATCCATAGTTTTGGCCGTCCTCCTCTATAATATATTATTTCCAGAGTAACTACCACATGCTAACAATTGATATAAGGCAAATAAAAAAACAACAACACAATGACAACGTCATAGATGACAACAGTTATAACACTAACACTATTAACCATGTAAAACAATGACAATAAATAGGGTGTGAATTTAACTGCAAGGTGTCATACGGCATAACTTGTGTGCTAATGAGAATGAGAAAATCAAGGTCATTTACTTTTGTAAACCCTCTTCTCACTTCCTCTTTCTCTGAATCTTGAGTGACCCACTGTTTCATTATATAAAAGTTTGAAATTAAAATATGGATATATTTTGTCTTTTTAAGATTTTTATTTCCCTGATTTTTTCCGTCAGCATTCTATTATTAGACACAATGTGTATTTCATCTTCTTGGCTTGTACTTCAGAGAAAAGCCTACAAATACAATCTCAAATAATCATAACCCAGGACTTCATACAAAGTTTACATGACGCTAAGGCCACCACAAACTGTTAACTGCAACTCAGTTAATTGCAGCAGCCATCAAATCTGCACCCAATTCACATGCATGCCAGTTTCCTTGTATTCTGTTGTCCCCAGGTCCAAACATCTGGAACATCTTGTTTGTTGCTTCCCATTAAGTGCAAAGAGACCAGAGTTGAGTTAAGAGTAAAGGACAACCAGGACAGAGAATGTCCTGGATGGAACTAGCTGGATTTCTGCCTCCTTTGTGGCAAAGATTAAGAGACAACAACAAGACAGGTCTCCATCAAAACGAGGCTCCCCTGGTTTCCTTTAAAGTGCAGAATGTGAGGGGTTCCAATTGATGGGAGTTTTGAACAACTGTACCATCCCCATGGATTGGTCAAGAAATTGGCAATGGGGAATGTAACCAATTTAGTGAAAGCTGAAAAAGCATTGCAGGTTGGCTGACATCTTCAAGATGTTATGAAACCATGTTAGGTTAAATCACAGCAGTTCCAAAATGCATGCTATAGAAACCCAGAGACAGCCAAAGCCATTGTTATTTTTGCAAGGTACTCACAACGCCACTGAGAGACTCACAACCAGAGGACAAGTGGTCTCAGAGTCTTACAGGGTTAGGGTTAGTGAGTCTACATGGATGGCTCTCATTGGCATGTTCAGCACTTGGTGCCTTGAGATAAAATAAATAGCAGCTGGCCTTTGGCAGTCTCCTCTTGGACGCATGTAGGACTTTGGGAGGGAGAAGCCAGTCAGGATACACCAACAAAATGATGCTGAGATAGCAGGTGATATAGCCACTGACTCATTTCAGCAGTCCCTTATTGTTAAAACTCACCTTTTTAGACTAAAAACAGTGTAATAAGACAGATAGCTCTCCTTGAGGCACTTTCTCTGACACTAACACGCAGCACATCCATCTTCCTTACTTTGGAGGTATTACTTTGTGTTTTCATCACATTTTCCCTCCAAATCTGGTTTAGCTTTGTTGAGCTTTCTGACTACGCTGGCCTTGTAGCAGACTCTGGGATGCATTTCCCTTTCCTCAGCTAACCCCTCTCCCCCCACCCAGAAATCTACTGTTGTAGTCCATAATCCACCCCTTCACCCCTTCTGCTCCATGTGTTCTCGCTTCATTATCTCTGGTGCTCTCCAGTGTCCTGGGCTCTTGGGGAATTTCCTCCTGGGCTGGCAGACAGGAGTTGAGCTTGATCTTTGGCAGCCATAGGGCCACCCCCTGCTTCTGAGACAAAGAGCTCCCCCTCCCGGCTACCATCCTCGATGGACTCGGCATCCTCAGACCCTGAGGGCAGCTCCTCATCGCGGTACTCTGACACATCACTGGCTCCATCGCCAAGTTCTGTCAGCTTGCCGTGGTGTTTCACATAGTAGCGCTGGTTTTGGAAGAACTTAACGACAGTGTGCTTGGGCAAATCCAGCTGGGCAGACAGCGTATGGACGGCCTCTTGGTCAGGGTACAGACCCACATCCTGGATGAAGCTCTGCAGAATGCCCAGCGACTCCAGGGAGATCTTGGTTCTCAGACGGGGCTTCTTGGTCCCGCCAGTTACAGGCGGTGCCCCTTCTTTAATTCCTGAGCTTGGCATTGAGGCTGGTACTGGTTCCTCGCATACAGGAGAGTTGTCTTTCAAGGGCTGGGAGGGTTGCCTGGTGAGTGCCTGTTGAAAATTGGAATTGCACTTGTTAGGAAAGACAGCATCCCTCAGGTTTAATTGCTAAACTGAATTAGGCCAATGGCCCTAAACCGAGAATAATGTTTTCTTTAGTGTCTAGACCTGACCACTAGAATCCATTTTCACTGTACTGTGCTTTAGATTAAAGGCAATGATAGTGCTGATGCTCCCAAACTAAAATAGCACATCAAAACGCAGCCAATACACAGGGGCATTGAAAGGTGTAACCCCACAGCCACTTATCGAAGATTGCCCAACTCTGTTTAAGACTTTTTCTATAAATCTGTGGTACATTTAAATTAAAGGGCCCACATATGTATAATAGTAATTCTCTTCCCCCACCTCCCCCCAATAATGACAGGGTATCTTAAATAATATCAGACTCCAGTCAGACCATGAAACATTCTGAATTTGTCTTCTGGGGGAAAGCGGTGCGAGAACTACCAGGAAATGTGTCGTTTCACTGTTTCCTTGTTTTTAATCGTATCCTTAAGGTTTTCTGTGCATGTGTAGAATAGAGAAAGTGACCTGAGAGGGCCAGGAAATCCAGGACAGCACTAAGACAAACACACACATCATGACTTGCACCCAGATTATGTACAGCTAAATTAACTGCTATTTTAATAATTTTATTTAACTCAAAATGGCCAACAGCAAAAAAAGAGATAATAGCAATACCATTACCAAATGTTCAAAAGGTTTGCTACATGTAATTTTGCTCTTAAGTATTTGAAAATGTACTAAAAATAAAAACTTGGGGATATCCCCACACCATTGGGTTTTTAAGGTTTTAGGAGATCACAAAACTTGCCCACGCACAGGATTACTAACTCTGTTGACATACTAACACAGGCACACACAGATTTTTCTTGTGAGGACTTGCCCAATGCCCTCAGATTCTTCAAGAAATGTAAGAACCTTCCTGAACTACCCATTCGTACAGGTAAATTCATGGTCTTGTTAGTTCAAGCCAATTCAGTTCAATTTTAATTATATAGCGCCTTTAACAAGGAGAATTTTCACAAAGCACTTTACATGGTCCTATCTCAATGTCCCCACAGAGCAAGTCAAATGGTGACAGTGGCAAGGAAAAACTCCCTAATGATGAAGAAACCTTGGGAGGAACTAGACTCATGGGGAAAGCCCATTCTCCAGGCTATACAAATTCATTAATACAATATGGTGAGCATTAATGGAACCACAAATGAGGTGTGATGGGAGAAATCAGGTTTCTGAACCCACAGTGGGTGAGATTACTGTGCACTGGTAATTTCTGCCTGATCTGGTTGCCCAACTGGATTTTGTCTTTGGACCAGTGGGTGTCTACCCTACAACGCCATTGTTTAAGCTCCACACGGGATGCTGCATAACCCCCAAGGCGTTTTAACAGAAGCAGCACTAATTGTGGTTAAGTCCCAATGCCTAAAAATTCAAATGCCCCCATCATAAAAAGTACACAGCGAGCATGGAAATTAAAGTATAAATTATATCTGAATTTTCTTCTGGAACATATCAAGTGATCAGAATTTTGTTTGTTTTTTTTTTTTTTGAGTCAGAGATGGTCGATCTTTGTCTCACTGGCTGTTGAATGAGGGCAATTCCTGGTTTTAATGTACTGTTTCACAGCTCCCCCAGCT
>JAACJT020000078.1:1081646-1100863 GCA_009936485.2 Gymnarchus niloticus
ATAAAGTAGGGCAACCAGAAGAACTACTTTAAAATATGAAAGACTCCAACTCTGTTTAATGAAAATTAATCAGCAGGGCTCTGCAGAGTGAGTTGAATAAAGAATTCCTAGCACAGATAACAGGGAAAAGCAGTAATGAGGCCCTAATAATGCTGAAATACACATTTAAAGGGTGGATTTATGATCCATGTTAATCGAAGCATAAGTGTGTTTTTTTCCATCATTTGCCTTAACTGTACATTTATGTGTGTGTGTGTGTGTGTGTGTGTGTGTGTGCGTGCATGTGTGCCCTCTCAAAGTGCAAATCAGGCCAGAAGAAAAGAATGATCGCAGAGACCCCTGCACTCCCACCATCCCAGGACCCCAACAGCACTCGGCAACAACAAGGAAGAAAAGATTAACAATGGAAGGTTCTAGGCAACCAGCAGAGGTCCGCACTTACACTGAAAACACTCACTTATGAGCATGACACAAGAGAGACCCCAGCATTTGTGAAAGCCAGGCCCAATTAGGGCTGCTGGAACTGATCCCAGGGAGGTGTAGAAGATACACACGCAGACTCAGAGCAGTGCTGTGACAGCCTTTCGCCTATCCTGGCTTTCATGGGAAACCACCGTCTTTACCTGTACGTCACTCGCCCTGATGCGGATGGAAACTAAATGGCAAACCACTGACGTTTATGAGAAAACCAGAGCAGCACTGAAGTAAATGGTAGTTGTATAGTATATCATCAGGAAGTTTGCTTGTGTGTGTATGCACATCTGCCTGCCTGCCTGCGTGCATGCGTGTGAAGCAGCTGAGTACCGTGTGGTCTGTGGAGGGGGGCCGGCTGGAGCCGTCAGGGGTGTCATGGTGACGTGGGTGGTGCATGTGTGTGTGTCTGAGCGTGTGTGTGACATGGGTGTGGATCTGAGGAGAGACATTTAACCTCAAGACTGCAACAAAGCGGCCATGCTGTCATTAGCTGTCCCGTGGTGCTATCTTGGTGGGAGGGCGTGAAAGGGTCACAGATATATGGCATACATACACATATACAGAGTCGCACAGCATACAACGCATTACTCCAAAATAGGCATAGTGCACAGCACACAAACGTAGTCGTAACCCACGCACATAGATATGGTATATACTGTACATATATGCATCTCTCCCTCTCTGTCCTCTGTCTTTTAATCATTGCTTTTCCTTTTCCTGTCTCCTTTAGGTCTTCTGGATTTTCTGTTTTTATGCTGGATTTTCTGTTTTTATACCCTGTCCTGCACTGGTCCAGACACTGCACTTAGCTGCTCTGTAGTCTCACCCTGCCCTGCACTGGTCCAGACACTGCATTTAGCTGCTCTGTAGTCTCACCCTGTCCTGCACTGGTCCAGACACTGCATTTAGCTGCTCTGTAGTCTCACCCTGTCCTGCACTGGTCCAGACACTGCATTTAGCTGCTCTGTAGTCTCACCCTGTCCTGCACTGGTCCAGATACTGTATTTTGATGCTACATAGTGTCACAGCCATCCTCTCACCTCCTCTCTCTGTTACAGAATCTAAGAATTACTGTATTCTTAAAGACATGGGAGGAGCAGGGAAATAACAGCGAAACTGAGGCAACTCAGAGTCGGAGAGGAAATGTTACTTAGCAAGCTGTACTAAAATGATATTCTCTTTCATTCTTCTGTTGTGTTTTTTACCTTAGATTACCACAGGCCACACTTGAGACATTGGCTGCCATAATGTAAATTGAATGGACTCTATTGTCCCTGAAAACGGAACAGTGGGAGAATGACTGTGTGTTTGTCATCGAGTGGGTCTGGGAGATTTTCAGCGTGCTGTCTTCTTTGGGTCTGTGTGAGTGTATCGAACGATTTGGTCTCTCCTTCCGCTCCAGTGATCTAGACCCCCAGCCCAAAGCCGCACCTGTGGGTCCTGTGGTGGATAGAGCATGGTGTGGAGCCGCTCGCCTTGGTGGTGATGTCGAGACTCCTCCTCGTAGGCCATGTCTCGGTCTGCTTGAGGCAAGGCTAGGAAGCGTCGGATGGTGCAGAGGTTGTCCCAGAGGGTCCGGTTCTCTGGGCTAGGGTTCTCCTTCCAGCGTAGCAGCTCACAGAGCCAGCCCTGAGGGAGTTGGGCAGATAGTCAGTCTTGGGTTGTTTTAGTTCTTCCCACTGGTCTCTTGTAGTCTTTGGTACCCTGTCCTGTTGCTTTGTATAGCTATTTTCGGATGACTTTTTGAGGGGCATTACACTGAAAAGAAGTCCGTATACAAGAACTTTCAGCTGAATTAAAATGATTATTACACCGCCTAAAAAAAAATAACCAGAGACAAATCAGGTTTCAGATTTGATAAGTTAAATTGTAACAGCTTTGACACTAGAACACTGTTGAATACAGCATCAGTGTTTTATTGTCAGTAGAATACAGGACTATGACCAAATGAATCGCTAGGATTAATAATTCCTAAGCAAAAAGGTCAGACCAGGAACGTTACAAACACTTGTGAGTCCAGTATGGCTCTTTGGCATATCTCACTGTACTCTGTACAGCACTCAGATTACAAGCCAAGGAATGACTGTGACCCACTCTCCTTTCACAAACTGCATGTACATTTGAAAGGGGAAAAAAGCACTTGGGGGAATTGTCACCTTGTGGCAGCAAGATGTTTTAGTGTACATGAAAGTCACAACATCCTACATGAGAATCCCTGATAAAGATCTGAATGCAACTCATGCACCACTTGACATAAAGAACAGACATTGCCAGGTTTTGAATGCATTTCAGCTGCTTTGATGTCACTACGCACCACCCATCCTGACCCCTCCCCCACGCAATGGAACATGCTGGTTTTCAAGAGTTCCTCACTCTGCTGTTTATCGCCTATGGTGACACTGCGGCAATTTTGGGGCCCCAGTTGAGAGAAGAGACCCCCAGAAAAACCCGCCCTCCGTCTCATACTGCTAAGCTCCACAAATTTGATAACAGAAGCATGCAAGTGTGTAGAGAAGGTTATCTTACAATTTACTAGGTCGGCGTCATGATCATTTCACACGTACTTATTAAAATGTGCCATTTTAGGCAATGTTATTAAAGTACTTTAAAGAAAACATTTGCTAAGTGACAAACAAAATGACAAAATGGCTTTAACACAATTCAGTCTATCACACACCGATATCAACATTATGGGTCAGTAAAACAGAAAGTTTTGAGTCTGTATGTCATACAAAATTATTCATTGGTACACTGTGCAAAAGATAAATCTTTGAATAAAGGTTCAGACTCGGCATTTAACATCAGGGAAGAGAGCCAAACGTAAAGTTACTATGCTTGTCTCGGGAATTGAAATGTAATTTTTTAATTCATTACCAGCTCACTTTTGAGTGAAGAAGGAGACAGATGTCTGAGCAAATGAGTCATTTTTAACCATGAAGCAAAATCATATTTACTTTTCATTTTCCAAGACGACTCTGGAAATATATAATTAAAACAAATAAATGGGCGACTGTTAAAACAGATAAATAGCTGAACCCGGTAGGCTGACCTGGCTCTTGTTGGCAGCCACCTTGGCAAACAGGGCCTGGGAAACCTTGGCTCTCTTCATCTCCTGCTGGATCTCATCATAGATGGTTGAGGTGATGTTGACCAGGGACTCCAGTTTCAGTGGGACCTCAGGGTTGGGGCCAACAGGCTTTGGCTATTAGGAGGCAGGTGGACATAGAGAATAGGAAAAGGAAAGAAGGAAGATGAAGAAGAAGGTGAGCAAAGTAACCAGAGAAGAGAAGCAGGGAATGAGGGAGAGACGGAGAGAGTCAGAGAACCAACACAGGACTTAGTGTTACTGCAGCAAAAATCTTCAAAAGTTTCTGAAAAGAGCTTTGCAGAAACACTCGAGTGTGCATTCACACACATGAAATGCATTCACACACTGCATGCTGGTACTATATAAATAAAGCTGGTCCTGATGCTGACCATCAGCACTAAAACAAATGTACTGTATATATGTTCCTAATGCTTCTGCTCATGTGGTTCCACATTTGATGAAGTAGTCACACAGGTCCTACAGCACACTTTGCTAGTCTAGAAACCACATGTATGTTAGGCCAGTCAGATGAACACACACTGATCTGTTGCGCAGTAGGGTGCATACCTGTGGCAGGCGGGGACCACCAGGGCTGGTGGTAGGGGTGGTAGGCAGACCGACCTGAGGGTTCATACTACGCTCACGTTCCTCCTGGTAAATGCGGTCACGGTCAGACTCAGGCAGGTTGAGAAAGTTCTGCATGGCCTTCAGATTGACCAGCAAGGATTGGGAAGCTGAGCGAGGGTCCTCCTCCTTACGTAGGATCTCCGATAGCAGGCCCTGACACACGCAGATGCACACGCATGCGCAAACACACAGAAGAAACACAGGGTCACCTAAATTAAAGTTTCCATGTACATTTCACACATGCGTCATATGTGTTTTTAGCTCAAACCTTCCACAATTCCACTTAATATTGTCATTCTTTTAGTGATCCCTCCAAACATAATGGCCCGTTTATCTGTTGTCGCTTCCTGCTATTATGATGCCACTATTATTTCTGTCATCATGTCTTTTCCATCTTCCATCTGCTGTCATCCCTTTGTCACATCTCACATTTAGGTAAGTGGTTACATTCTTGCAAGTTTAATTAACGTTGACAGAATGTTGTGCAGCGCGGTGCAAATTTTATCCAAGATATGAAAAGTGAAATGCCACATACTTAATTTATCCAACAGTGCCTGACTGATTAGTGCGCAAAATGTTTTGATGTAATTTCTTTCCTCTCCATTGTCTTATAACTAGCAAAACTATATTTTGAATATAGTGCTTTTCGGTTATTTGTGCAATATTTACAATTTATATTTATATATTTATATTTATTCACAAAGAAAAATAAAATTTTAATGTTGGTATGTTATAAACAATTGTTCACAGCGACAATACGTAGAAATAGATTTTATAGACCTAATGATATAGATGCATATGCTTCCCTCCCCCTGTAAAGCGTACCTGTGTGCGGTTGAAGGCCACGCGGGCGAAGACAGCCTGTGAGACGCTGGCACGCTTAAGCTCATCACGGACTTGCTGGTAGATATCAGGGGAAACGTCGGCAGCACCGGGATCTTGGGACTTGACGGGAGTTCGAGGCGGAACCACAGCTGGATGGCCGAGGAACGGGGGACCCAGAGCCGATGGGTGCTGTTGAGCAAACAGGCGGCTAACAGCCAGCTGCTGGTTGATGATGTGGGCCATTGCCAGCTGCTGCCGCACCAGCTGGGGGCTGAGCTGGGGCGACAGGAGCCCACCGGCAGTTAATAGGGGCACTTGAGCACGTAGCGGAGGGCTATGGTGGAGCGAAGGTGGCTGGGATTGCTGCTGTTGTAGCTGTTGGCCAGAAGATGGTGGCTCTGCTGTGCCCCCTTTCACCGATCTCCCCATGCCCACCAGAGAGCCTAGCTGAGTTACAGCAGGCAGGTGAGGCGGTGGCCGCGGTCCCAGCACACCGAAGTCAGGCAGGCCGTCCCTCTCCACTGCAGGGGAACCAGTAATCACAACAGCATTGAGGAACTAAGCAGGGCACCAATCAGCATCAGCGTCTACATCAACCGGCCAGCAGATTGTCTACTTGTTAAGGATTTGCAATCTTAATCCAAATCTGAAGAACAACAGGCTGTCAAATAAAAGCAAAAACTCTTATTCGACATAAAAGAAAACAGTTCAGAATTCATTTACTTTGTTTTTAAAAGGGTACGTTTTTAAGATTCTGCTTTATCCCAGGTCCAAGATCAGCCATGTGCCCAAACATAGGAATGCTCCTATTTTTCATGTAGAAGGTCTAGTTGAGTCACAGTGGGAAGAGGAGCTCACCTTTGATGTCAGATTTATCTCTGCCTGACCACATCTTTTCCAGGTAATCCCCTGCACAGAAGGAAGCTGTCAGGCTGGATCAACAGCTCAAACTAGCAGATATTCAGAAACATCCACAGCTGATTCGAAAGGGAGAATGTCAGAAGTGTTACCAGAGGTGCCATGGGACCTGCTGGCAACCGTGTGGTGTACCTTTGGCTTTCTTGTACTTCTTGTACCAACGGCCAAACTCTTGGCACTTGGAATTGGAGACGTTCGCATAGTAGGAGCTGTTTACAATGGAGGATATCATGCTCTGGAAAAAGGTCGGGAGACGTGGTGGTGAAAGGATTAAAGCGAGGAGAATGAGATGGAGAGGAAACAGCTTGTCATGTTCATCTTCGGATTTTGTTATCGTCTGGCTGAAGAAAAATGAACACTTAAACTGGCTGCGTAATCTTATGGAAAAGTGCCTCACATGATTGTGGGAGTAACAGTCTGTTTGAATGCATGCGTACGTCTCTATGTGGTAGATGTCTATATGTTTGCCTCTGTGTTTAAATATGTGTATACATACACATGTCTGTGGTGCATATCTGTATATGTCTCTTTCTGTGTCTGCGGCGTGTCTGCATGTTTCCATTTTGGTGTTTGGGTCTGAGTGCATGCCTCAGTGTGGTGCATGTCCGCATGCATCTGTTTCTGTGAGTGTGTGCACCATGTTTAGATTATATTACCAGAGGTAATAAAAACCTGACATTTTTACCTTTGGAAAACTCAATTTTATAAAAATCTATGAATGCGTTAAAAAATCAAAAGTATTGTATTTTGTTGAGTTACTTGTGGTAAAGGTTAGGGCTGGGTAAGGGTTAGGGTTGTCATAGTTAGGATTAGGGTTAGGACCATAAAAATGAATGGAAGGTCCCCAAGGTTAGAATTACAAACCTGTGTGTGTGTGTGTGTGTGTGTGTGTGTGTGTGTGTGTGCACACGCACGTGCGTGTCCTCATGCCCTTTCAACACTGGTCTGGAAATATACGAGCCACTGGGGTGTCGCAATGGATACTCCACAAAAGTCAGCCACACAAAAGATGGAAAATTTGCTTCAGACTCTGGCAAATTCATCAGCTTGAAGTTTACTACTCTTCTTTCTAATGTCTTAATCCATTTCAGCAAACAGTTGTGTGCCAGTCATCAAGTCCATTCAGGCTACAGCCTGTATGTAGTGTATGTCTCGAGGAGGGGTTATACACAAGCCCACTTGTGAAGTGAGCAGCTGCAGCCTATGCAGCCACCAGGCTGGTTGCCTTTATTTCACTTAAATAGTTGCTTCACTTGGCACCTGCCTAACTCTGTCATTGTATATGCGTTTGCAAATAAAGAGTGTTATTAACACTGAATGAATGACAGAAATTGAGCTGCCCCTAAACTGAGGTTTAGCCCTGAGCTGTGATCAGCAAACGTAAAAAAAAAAAGCCCACTGAAAAATTGTGGCACTGGGTGATGAGTGATATCAGAGTTTTACTACAGTGAAAGGATTGTTTTGGTTGCAGGTACAATAGGTGCAAGTGATGGGTCATTAGCTTACCGCGGAGCAAGGGGTAGGAGAGTCGCTGTGCTTGTTTTGGTTAGGTGAGAGTTGCAGGGAGTGGGGATAAAGGAGGTGCCAGTATGACAAAGATAATGGTATCTAGGATACCAGTGAGCTGTTGTGGTGCTGTACCTGGGAAAGGGTAATTCAGTTTGCAGTGCTAGAAAGATCCTATGACTTGTTGTGGCACAGGTCTAAGACAAATGGTCATCAAGTTGATGCAGTTTGCAGAAAGAGAGGTTAACTGGGTTAATACAGTACCTGGGAGAGAGGGCACTCTTTGGCCAGTGAGCTCTGATTCATCTCTTTTAGCAGCTCCTTAAGGGCATTACGCACAGTGGCGTGGTTCCACTGTTCTGATGGCAGGTCCTCCAGCTTGGAAAAGCTGCAACCATGGAAACTGTGTGTTTCTCTCGTTCAAAAAATTCAAATGCTCACTGCCACTTTTGGGGCATTCATCTCACTGAGTCAGTGCACCTAAATGAGCCACCTCTAAAAGATGACGGCTGTGAGCACTAGGATAGTTCATGCTGATACAATAGCGATATTGCTGTGCCAAACCCACATTTATAAGCAACCTAAGCTGTCAGACCTGCTATCCAGGATATTTACTGGTGTTTTCATAATGTGGACTCGTTACTACCATAAGTCATCATTGGGGCCTATGTGTATAAAAACCATTGGGTTAACATGGTGTTCTCAGGGGTGTTTTCTTCATCTGCCTGGATTAATGACCTTTGGAAGACTTATCACAAATATTTTGCTAAGTGGTTTTCACTTGTTTCTAAGCATTAGTGCCAGTTTGTGGGAGGCTCCCAGACATTCCTAGAGACTCAGTTGATTCGTTACATTAGCAATCGCTTTCCAAAGACTTAGCGTTTAAAATAGCTAAACTGACATCCCATCCCATTTCCAATTTTCTTGAGTTCCTTAAACCACAAGTGTACAGCATAATTTGCTGGTTCTGAGGCCCCTTACATGCCAGTGCTCCCCCATGTATGGCCCCCTCCACTGACCTCTGCAGCTGGATCCGCAAAGTGACCATGTGATATACATCCAGCAACATGTCCGCCACGGTGGCTTCAGGGGCATCAGTCAGGCAGCGGATGGGCAGTGGCTTCCAGCGGCCCACTTTGATGATGCCTGAGGGGAGATAGAAAAGGTGTGACATCATCAAGCACATTCAAGCCAACTTCGAAACCCGAGAACATCACCAACGTGCATCATTGAAATGTGGACACACCATCACTTTGACCCAGCATCATTTTTGCTTTTCTTTTTCATTGTATTCATTCTTTAGTGACACTCGTCAGACCAGGAGGAAACTGTAGCCCGTCCATCACAAGTTATTACGTATACGAGAGACCATTTCCACGTAGGAATATGTCTGTGCATGTAATTAAATTGTTAGCAGGGGCTCTCCATGAGGGTGTGAATGCAAAAATATGAACTTGAGAATCAGCTTGGAGTGCACTGCAAGGATATCCATGTTTAAGGACTAAGCCAAGCTGATAAAGCCTTATCTATTAGTCCTGTATCAGCCAGAGAAGAGTCACGACCCTCCTTCTGGTTGATGAGTCATTAATCATAAACAAGATGAGAAAGGTTTTATAGCAAGGAAGACGTGCAAGGAACGCCTAGAAAGGATGGGTCAAGGCTAGCCTTTGCGTCAAAGCCAATTAATACCTGCCAATAAAAAAAAAAAAAAAAAAACACTACTTCTTTAATAAAACCATTGGCCACTGGTAAAAAAAAGTTTCTTGTTTCTTCAAGAGAATAAGTAACCCTCACAAAACATCATGAAACACGATTACTAAAATATCATAACAGCTCTCCCACTGACCTACACTAATCTTATATTTCAGTCTTAAAACTCAGTTATTAGTCCTGTGGTTCTCCCAAAAACAAAACAAAAAAAAAAAACAGCATTGAGAAGCAACTTAGCACCACTGCTTGATATTCAAAAAAGACTCTCCTATATGTGGGTGGTACACTGTGTCTCTATCTTTTCACGAGGAAACCATATAACTATGGCACTGCTCTTCAAGGCTGGGCCCTGTTCATCGATACTGAATGGCAAATTAATCTGGAGCAGTGTTAGTTTTTATATGGGCATGAAGATGTTCCATTTCCATCTTAATAAATCTAAGCCACATGATCATGTTCATATTTGTATTTAGCAACTGATCGGGAGAAACATCCAAACAACTTCTAGCAAAGAACCAAAGAACTTAATGGTCATACTGACTTTGGCTAAAGTGTTCTTGCAACTCCAGGTCTGGGAGGTGCTCATTAACCAAAACAGAATTTAAACATGTGCTGTACAAATTAAGTCTGATTTGTTTATCACTGGTACCCATTAAGTGAATTCTATGGTGGGCTCTCTTCTGATAAAAATCAAACTTTCAGAAAAATGGTGCCTGGCTCGTCTCATTAACTCCCATTTCGTCAAGCTGTTTTGCACAGCTGGGCTATGATACAAGCTGCACAGCTTGACCAAATTGTGCAGGATAGAGTGATGGCTTTGTCCCTGAAAAAGACACTGCATTGCTTCAACCTCCATTTCCAAAGTATTTTGCTATCATTTATTATTGGATAACTGATGATATTTTATACAGTGACATTGCTTAATTTAGCAAGAAAAACCCATATATAATCTGAAAACTGCTAGGCAGATCATAGTTTTCACTCATTTGTGATTAAGAGTTAACTGGATTCTTGTTATCCCAACTTTCTTGAGAACTACATAAAACTGTATTGAGATTAAGCGGTCAACACAGACCTCGCTGATATCGCTGTGTCATCTCAATGTAAGAACGTTGGCATTAGCTTTGACCTCAACTCCCGGTATGGAATTTAATTAATAATTTAATTTTATCCAAAATGTAAAAAACACGAGTACTTAATACAACTTTACTGGTACAGCTACTGTGTATTTATTAGTCCTTGGCAACATCTATACGTTTGTTTCTGGCAAAAAATAGATAACTTTTCCAATATAGAATGCAATGAAACTAAAATACAAAGTATGAGTTTATGAACACTGTACTACAAATCATACTTTCACAAGCCATTTTTGCCTGCAGTCCTCAGAAAATATTCAGATCTGTGAAAAGCAAATGCTACAGTTCTGCAATATTTAATACTGGACGCTACACAATCATTGAGGTGCGGTGAAATTGTCCTACTGTTGCCATGTCCAATTTAGGACCATATCAAAGCTGCCTTTATTGTGGATTTAAAGAACATTATGAGGTATGTAAGTACATTACTGACAACATATGAAGGATTTAATACAAACACAAACTGGTACATTTTAAATTAACATATTTATACGAACCCATTCATTAGTGTGAGTAGTAAAATTTCTCTTTTATACATACAAGTGGTTTATATTTTATATTGCATATAAAGATGACATGTTGAACCCCTTCAACTCAATGTCAAACGTGGCAGACAACAATACTCACTTACCAAAAATAATTGCCTTTGTTAACTGTCTGAGGCATAAATATACAGATCTGTCCACAGGCTTCTAGAAAAAACATCAAGCCTGCATAACTGAGACAAACAATATCACCCGGTTAATTACTGACCATTCTAATTAAGGAAAACCCACGGTGTTTTGCGAAGAGTTTAAAAATACTTCAGGGATAGAGTTATGAAGTACACAATTCAAACAGGGAGAAAATAGCAGAGCATATGTGTAATTTTGGTCGCAAACCGCAAAGAAAAAAATGCGTAATTTGAGCCAGAAATTATTCATTTAACGTAAACGCTTATTTTAAAAAACAAAAAGCCTTCATTTGAAAGGAACAGAGGGGGGCTTAGGGTGTGTCCAGGCCATTTTATGTGTGCGTTTGTGGGATGACAGTGGAATGTGGAGACACAGAGCACTTCCCTTCTCGACTCTAGTCTTTCTCCTCTGGCTTGAACTTTTTAACCGGCTGGCTACCTTTCCATTTAACCTCTTGTGTTATGCCATCGTGCTTAGTCTCTGTTGTTTTTGGTTTTGCTTTGTTTTTATCCTATTTCAGCAGTGCTCCCGCTCTCTGCTGGGACAGCCAGCGAGACCTCCTGTGAACCCTGGCTCACAGACTCTGGTTGGACCACTGGCTGGGTCCTTGGCACTCTCACGGGTGAAAGAGACATCAGTTAACCAAAGATTCATATAACATAACCGTAAACATGTTCTGGCAAGGCTCACATTTCCCATTGTATATGCACTACTGTAGACCTGTTCTGTGTGCCACATTGCTGTTAATTCTACATAGTCAATTCTGTATATCTCTGATAGCTGTTTGTTTCCTTTTTGATATACTATAGCAACTTCTATAATGATAAAATAATAGTGTGCAGTAAAAAAGGGCTCTTTACTTCGATTCAACTTCTTGCGTGCTCCACAAATCATGATTTAATACAGCTGAACTTACAACCTAATTAGGTCATCAGTGTTTATTGTCACCTCATCAGCTCGTTTCAAATTTCTGTAAGTCTTGACTGGGTCCAGCTGAGACAAACTGCCTGCACCCCATATTGATAGCCATGCACCAAAACGGTGAAATGCAGGTTTTCCTCTTTTTAAACGCTCTCCTACTCATAAACAGACACACTGGCTTGCACACTCCTTCTGTTCTTGAAGCCACCAAAAACCTCTTTATGATCTCTTCTCAGCTCCAGCCCCGAGTTTATCTTTTAGACAGTGTCTTGTAAAAGCTGTCTTTAATGCATCAGCAAGTGACTTGATCAGTCCCAATAACCTCTCTTATGCCATAAAGTTAGCAACATTCACTTGACATTAGCCCTTCTCTATTCTTTCTAAAAAATGTTCTCTCACGTTGTCCACTAATGACCAAACTACAGTTGGACGCAAAGTATTTGCTCTTAGCGTTACATTTCTGTTTGAATTAGTTGAGTAATTGACATTCTATATCAATTATTTGAGCATTTGACATGTTGAAGCTATTTTTTACAATAATGTTCCGCCTCATTTTTATTTCTTGGACCACTCCTCTTTACCCTCCCTCTTTATACCCATGCCCCTCCCCTTCCTCTTTTCCACCTTTCGCTGATGCTTTGACCAACCTTGTGCCTGGGCTGCAGAACTGTGGGAATACCCCAAGGCCAACAGGGCCGTCTCCACCAGCTGGGCAAAGAGGATGTCCCTGCGAACCAACACAAACTCTGCGTGCTCTTCCCGCCACTCACTGTCTGTGGCCACACCCCTTTCTGAGGACACGCCCCCATCCACCTGCTCCACCACACAGAACACTGGAATCATCAGACCTGAAAGAAAAGAAAGAGAATGAAACAAAAGTGAGGAAGTCAATATTTATATAGTCATAAAACAACATGAGGAGAACAGCTCTACTTCCTGCACTGTAGTCTTTCACGTCTCAATGTGAAACTTGCAAATTCTATGGTACTGGGGTTTTTCATCATAGAGCCAAGTAGTTCACTTGATTGGCTTCAGTAAACAGCCAAATATGCATTTAAGTACATGTATAAAGTGATGTCATGCATCACTTGTCTGTGTATGGTGTTACCCAGGCCTTGTACCCTATGCTGCCTGGGCCTCCAGGGCACCTGCGATGGTTGAGAGATGGATTGATGGATGGATGTTCTTCATCCATCTCCAGGAAAATAGATGGATAGATAAAGTAAAGGTAAGGTACAAGTCTGAATAAACTTTTCAGTTTTTTTTAGGAGCTGTTTTAAAAAAAATCAGTGGACATCACATTTTTTACTAGTTACTAGCTTTTGGTCTCAAGTCTTCTAAAAATAACATTACACAGCATTTCTAAAAAAATTACATATCAGCAATCCATAAGAGATATTATATTGTGCACTGACATACAAAATAGAAAAGATCAGAAGTATACACAAGCCGAAACATGTTAATCAAAGGAATAAGTCCCAAGTGTGCTCATCAGAAATAAAACCTGAAAACCAGTAAGATCATTGTTTCCATGCTTTCCTCTCCTTTTTTGAGCATCTTGAATGATTAGGCCATTATATTATTAGTAACTTATAAAATGATGAATAATCTGATTCGGTTTACAGTTGAGTTCAAGGAAAATCGTAAGGTTGAATGAAAAGAAGATGCTTGGCTGAATATCATTATAGAACTGTTTCCAATCAACTTGGGCAACTGTTTTCAATTACCTTCTAATGTCTTTGTAAAACCTTTGCTAAGTGCTTTAGGGCAAGCATGTTGGGAAGGGCTCTATGTATAAAAATAAATTGAATTGAATTTAATTGAATGGAAACATTTTTCTTTATCTTGGACTTGTAAAACCAAAATCCCTGAATGAAATAATTATACTGTGAAAAGCAAAAATTCTTTTCTTCCTCCACTTTTCCAAGCGTTATATCCTGCATTGGTGCGGGGTCCACTTGCAAGCCTATGCAATAGAGAAGGTGTTCTACTCCACCTGACATTGGAGACTACACATGCACAACAGACAATTTTGCAAAGTCAGTTAAGCTAGAACATTAGCATAAGGGAAGGAAACATTACCATATATAGATGTCTTTTGTGCTCCAATAACATTCGCAAGCAAAGCTGTCTTAACAAATATGCAAATATTAGCTGCAGAGGAAGGATACTGACCAGAGAATAACATCCTACAGACGTGTGATCCAGTTCTGACCTTGTTTAGCTAATGGAGAGAGAACCAGTTAAAAAAAACTTTTGATCTGTCAGAGTGTTGCTTTACATGATGAAACTTGTGCAGTAAGCAACTGAAGACAGAGCAAGTAATGTGCTAAGTCACTTTAGTTGAAGAAAGCCATGCAGCAAGTCATTTTAGATGTAGAAGATGTCTTAAGCAGACCCAGGAGTGCGTCTCCGGTGGGCTGATCAAAGACAGAGCTTTGCAAGACTTGCTGCTGTGTCAGACTGCTTATCCCCTTCCAAGCCACTGCCAGTAACACCTTTCCCTCAAAGCCTCTTGTTGTGAAAAGGGCTGCCCAGCAGCTGATGGTTACCAGGAATCTTCTGAAGGAACGATGACATCAGAGAAACCCCAGTGAACGGTTGGCTTCCCGCTTCCTGCCCGTTAATCACCCCCAGTTCCCAGAGCGGCCTGTCGCTGTGGAGTGAATTACGGGCTGCAGACCTTCGCCAAGTGCATGTCCCCCGGTCGGGAAACGTTGCTGTCAGCAAGAGGAACCACACACCACTTGCCTTCTTTCCTTCTCACAGTTTCTTCACCCCTTTGCTCTCCCATTCCCTTTCCAACCATCTTGTCCTTTATTTGGCCTTTCCATGCACTTTCAGGGCTGTGGGTTTGCCTCCTTCTGACCTTCCCCATTGCATATCCACCGTCATTTTCCTAGAATGCTCAATATCCTTAAGTCTTTCTCGTAATACTGCTACATTTAGTGATGGAGAAGCAAGACTTCAAAATCCTCAATGAGTAGGACTACTGTCTGTTTTCACCCAATGCTTGCTTTAACCAAGTCGAAACTTAGCGAAGTAACAAACGGGAAATGCGCTAAACTTGTTGGCAATTGATAATGTACAATCACACTCCATTAGCATGGATGCTAATTTTTCTGATTAGCCCAAAAATTGTAACCACTCACCGTAGGGATATTCATGAGCTGCTGCACCAAAAGAATGAGAAGTTTATATATTCCAGGGTGCATTAGAGAGACACTGAGTCCACTATGCAGAAAGTTTTCTTTAAAAAGACAAGAAGATCAGCCTCCATTACACTACGCAGACACAAAGACAGTTGGAGTAGGGTTGGGAGGTCCAAGGTCAGCCTTTATCACTTGGCCTTCTTCTATACATCAGGACAGTAAGAGAAAACCTGTCTTAACAGATCTACTTAGACAAAAAATAACAGTCCAGGTTCTTCTATACTGTAAAAAATCATGTCTTTGGATTTCGCTCCAAATCATCATAATAGGTAGCCCTCTTCATGTGCAGAACATCAGAAAATACACAGCATTAAAATTCCCTGTAATAGGGTACTCTTTCTATTTTTATTGATATTTTATCCCAGAGTTCTTTTTGCTAGTATGAAGCAGGGAAAGGAACCCTACCACAGCCAAGACATGTAGATCCACACACATTACGCAACACACACATTACACTGAGAGGGTTTGAGCTGAGCTGTGGTTTCAGCTCAGGGTTTATGACTGAACAATCGCTGGTTCAAACCCTGGAAGAGTTGTAGTGCCCTCAAGAATCCTACACAATCATTACTCATTTTAGCAAATTTGTTTTATACTGAAACTTCAGCAGATACAGTCAATGACCAGGTCACACATGGGCTTCTTGTTTTTCTGCCAGAACTAAATGGCTCCCAGCATACTGTGCACCATTTTGGCAAAAATACTCTCAAACCCCTCCTGAACTGGAATTTCAAGAAGTTCTAAGTGTCTGAAATGCTCATGTTTCAAGACAAAAACTATATTTAAAACTCCACTTAGGTATTCCTTGAGGAGCAGTAACTCTGGGAAGAGCTAATTACGTTTTGACACCCTTGGTGACAGACTAAATCCAAGAACTTGACTCACATGTGACTGCAAAACAGAGCACACATTATCGCTTTGCCAATACGTGTGTTTTGCCGGTGCAGCTGTATGCTTGGGTATACGCATGCATGTTTGCAGATTTGCATAAAACAACCAGCACAACCAATACCATGTGTGAGTCCATCAAGTGTGACAGAATGAGCTTGTGTGTGTGTGTGTGTGTGTGTGTGTGTGTGTGTGTGTGTGTGTGTGTGGCCTACTCTACGCCGCTGATTTGTGGTTTTGAGAAGACACACTGAGTTTTCTTGCTTCAAAGCCAGGCTTTCATTAACACACGCCAGCCTATCTACCACCACCATTAAAAGAACGAGGAAGACTCCATTGCCCCAGGATCTCTCTCCTATATTTATATTTTACAGTTATCCAGTTACCCTTTGCTCTTCTACGAAGCAGCAAACAGAGCTGGTAATAGAAAAACATGAGGAATACTTTGGGCAGGAGGCAGCGGTAAAACAACAGACATCATCTACTAACAATGTACAAATTCTAACAAGGCACAAATTTAACCGCTGTTTTTCAAACAAACAAAAATCAAGGACATGGACTTCATCAGCAGTTTTGATAGAATCAGTGGATGTTGTGATTAGATTAAATGAAACTTACACTGACTAAAACTGGCAAAACAGCAGTCTTGTAAGTAGAATACCAATATATATGTCTTTGCTATGGTAGTACTCTTCAGCAAGCAATAGGCCTATTGATTTAAAGATCCATGTTCTTCATTTAGAGTCATGGTAGAATCACTGTTGTATTTTATGTTATTGGATTATATAAATCTGTAACCAGCAAAATTGGAAAGATATGCTAACCACGTTTGCATAAACAAAAACAGTATAAATGTCTGAAATGCTTATCCAAGTTTCCTTCATATGAGTCAAGATTGGTAACGACATCGTATAACTTAGTCCTGGGGTGTGACGCTAGCAACAAAACCCAGTACTAAAAGTGAGCCTTTGGTCAGTAGGTGGAAGACTTACTGAGACTGCAGTGCAGTTCCATGATGAAAGAGGACAAAACCACGTAACCCAGGCCAGCAGGAGAGAAACACACAGACAACCACAGGTGGCAGGACGACCGGGCTGACCGTGAACCGGCACTCTTTATCTTTCATTTCTACTCTTTCAGGAATTCCTGTTTTTTGCTTTCTCATTTTCTCCACATACATATGTCCTCTTAAACAAATGACTGTTTTACAGAGACATATCTCTGCAATACCAAGCGCTCTCCAGGAATTTGCACAGCATTTGGGTCCACGTACTTAACCACGACTCACTCTCTAATTCCAGTTGACCTATTGTAGTTGTACTTGTTCACTGGTATATTTTACCCCTAATATTTAAACCTCTTTTCATTCAATGCCCCTCATTTCTTGGTTTCTGTCTCATTCCTTGTCTTTAGTCTATTGTCCTATACATTTGGTCAGTTTTTTTTTTGGTAGAATTTAGAGAATTCCAGCAATCACATGGGGAAATTGTGCCCAGTACGGAGAGCTTGGCAGAATCCATTTCTAATGTTTGGCGAGGAGGCTGCCGTGTGGCAAAGCTGTTTTTCTGTCTTTCACTACAAGGAAAAATCTAATACACCATCAAGGGAAAACCAAAAAGAAAGTAAGAAATTCTCCTCGAACAGACTAAATGGAACACTCAGTGAGAAAGGACAGATGTTATTATATTTATCAAAATCGGGTTAGGATCAACAATGTTACTGCAAAAATAAAAAGGATTTAGTTATCTTTTAAAAAACAGTGTGTATTAATGACCATTATTTTTGTTTTGATGATTGCTTCAGTTGAGATCCTTCCCATGCGTTAAGAACGTGAATGTGCAGTGATGGTCTTTTTTCCTAACCTATTTTGCACCTATTTTCTGATAAGGAGGCTTGTTGTTCTCCCATTTCCACCCTACTTCTGTCTGTCCTGGATGGGGAATCTCCATTCTGGTTTATTCTTAATCTAAGACTATGATTTGTTTTTGTATCATTCAGCTGCCAAGGCTTCCCCACAACAGCCTTTTTGCATGTACAGTGGCTTGCAACAGTATTCACCACCCACCCTGAAAGTTATCAGATTTGTCTGAATTACAACGTATATACATATTTGTCAGGAAATCTCTAAAAGAAAATCAAAAACTGAAAATGCTGCTCACGTAGGTTTTGGACCCCTGTGCTCTTGAAGCTGCAGATGAAAGAGGAAAAAGACAAAGCTGAAAGCCACTGCCTTAACGAGGACATCAATGTCTTACAGTTGGCCTCCACCTGTGATACCACCCCTACCCATCGTTTGAAAGACTGTGAGTCTGAAGGGAGTAAAAATGAAAACAGAAAAGCATTCCAAGAAAATAAGAGATAGAATAATCAAATGTTAAATAAGAATAGGGTACACAAAATATCCAAAAGGTTGGGCATCCCAGTAAGCAGTGTTGGATTAATAGCTAAAAAGTGGAAGGTAAAGCACACCACCTAAGCACTGCCTCAACCAGACTGTCCCTCAAAACTCAGCAAGCAGGTCTGCTGCAGAGAATGGTCACAAATCATTCCTTAGCAGTGTAAAAAACTACCAGCCCCTTTCCCAAACTTAGAGCTGCAGCAAAAGATAGCTCTACCAAATATTAATGGGTAAGGTTTCATTATTTATGCAGGCAGCAGTTTTCAGTTTTTGATTTTCGGTAAAATACTGGCTGACATACTGTAATTGATTTTGACTGTTGGAAGATTTGTGGTGAGAGACTTAGGGTGTAATAAAAACTGATGGGAAGAAAATGTCCATAAATTATTTATAATTCTGGCAAATTTGCTAACTTTATGGGAGTTTGAATACTTTTTCAAACCACTGAAAATGACCTTCTTTCCATATAAGCCTTGATTAATGCCCACATAACTTGGAAGATTTTTTGTGTAAGGTCCTCTTATGACAATACTGGTAGAGAGGCTATTGGGACTAAGATTAAAACAAGGATTACTGTTTTTTTTGTTTAAAATATCTGAGAATTCACTTGTTACCATTTATGTACCATTCAAACCATTTAAAAGGTATTTTAAAATAACTCTACCATCGATTGCCATCCAAAGCAACTTTTTTATGAGACACTGTTCAAAGTACAAAGTGACATAACATTATTAATGTAAATTAGTGATGGGATAAACGAGCCTTCCAAACCCATTCTGGGTGGGAGCATCCTGAACTAACCAATCAGCCTTGATTGGTTAGTTCAGGATGCTCCCACCCACC
>JAACJT020000079.1:0-10000 GCA_009936485.2 Gymnarchus niloticus
GGGTGTCTCCTTCCCTGTGCGCCGCCGCCCCGCCCCGGATGGGCGGCGCGGGGTCCCGCGGCCCCGGGGCGGGGGCGGGGGGGGGGCGGGCCCCCCCCCCCCCCCCCCCCCCCCCGGCCACACTCCTCCCAGGGGCTGACAGCTCCAGATAAATCAGCCAACGAGCCTCATCCCCTCCCTCCACCACCTGCGGTGGGAGGGAGCGCTAATTTCCCACTGAGAGAGGGAGAGGAGAAAAAGAGAGAGATAAAGGGGGCAGAAGGAGAGTGGGGAAGCTGAAGGAACTAGGAAAGTGGAGAGTGGGAGGGGAAGGAACTTGGAGTGGTGTGGGGGTGACCGGGCAGGTTGCACCAGGCCCTTATCACCTTCAGAAAACAACATGAGAAAAACAGTCGGCCATGCTGGACCCTTACCGCCACAACACGGGTACACAGAGCCCCCCTGCAGACGAGCATTCACCGGCTGACCTTAATTACGTAATCCTGTCCGGCGAGCTGTGCTCCGCCGCCGCCTCCTGTTCGTTTCCGCCCCATTCACACGTCTGCCCGCGTGTGGCTTGACGTCGAAGCTCCTCTCCCCACATCTGGTGCCGCCCACTCCCAGCGACGGGCATGGAGCTGCCGTCCACCCCCAGTGTTCCCTGTGCTCCCACCTCACTCCTGGCCAGCAGCATTCACAGACAGCCCCCTTATGGCGGTCCTGCCTCCCACCTCCTTCCTGCCCCTGCGGGTCAGACTTTGTGCACAAAGCCATCAGCAGTCAAACCCCTTGAACGATTTTCTACCTTATTATTGTGATGGCAAGGAGGCGGACCTATAGTCAAAAAAAAAGGCAAAATAGCTTCACAGTCTGATTTACATACCGTGCAGTAATGCGCCTGGCGATCGTTAATTTTGTTTTAGCCATTTTTTTTCCCCTCCCAAATGTTCAGGAGGAAAGGATTCTCACACGCAGGTGGGACAGAGAAGGGGACAAGTTTGGGCTGGGTGGTCGACGCAGCGTGGAGAGGGAGCCAGATTAAAGCAGGCGAAACGAACGTGAAGCCTAGACAGCTGGCAGCCATGGTGCACCGGGGGGAGGAGGCGAGGGAAGAAGGCGAGGGAAAGAAGAAGGAGAAAAAACAGGAAAGAAAATCTAGCAATCCGACCTGCAGGAGCCAAAAATTGCTTGCATTGTTGTTTTCATTATCTTGCCTCTGTCATTTCATAAGCTTTGTATCTTTGAAATGAAAGGAAAAAGGGGGAGGGGGGAAGAGGACGGGGTGAAAAAAAAAAAACTGTGAAATTAATCTTTTGTGTAGGTCCTGATGGAGTGGAGACACGCTCAGACAAAAGATAGACTGGGAGAAGGTACAGTGATTGATGAATAAAGTGAAGGTGTCAGAAGTGTATTATGTAAATTAGCGGAAGCACAGACCATTTCAGAGGGAGCGGGAGAGGCGACTGCGGCACACGTGTCACCGGGGCTGCAGTCCCCGAGCGTCAATTCTGTGCCATCTTTCATCTGGGAAGACAACCTCTACTGGCAATCTGCATGCGGCTGCTATAACGATATGAGTGGGAGAAGCCGAGAGCCGTGTTCTGGCAGATCCCGGCCGCACCAGTGACTGACACAGCCTTTAAGCCTTTATTTAATTTTTATTGATTACTGATTGATATTCATTATTATTATTTCGGCTGTCATTTTCCTTCTTGGAGCTTCGGGGTGTTTATATGGTCACGATTAAAGCAGTGGCCAGTGGTTCGGACTGTCAGGCTGCTAGAAAAGGGTGCGGGTAACCCCCTCGGTGGGGTATAATTTCAGCCTTCAGTTGTTACGTCTACAAAACCTTTGGTTTCTCGTTTCTTATATTTTTGCCTGATTCTTCAGAATAAAGACCACCGAATGCAAATGGGGGATGGGGGGGGGGGGGGTCTTTGGTAACAATAATCAGGTCAGTGAAGGAGATTTTAATACAGTTGATTGACTTATAACTGGTTAGTATTGTGGGTTGCGTTTGCTACATGCTAACATTTGACTGACGTTTGGCTAACGCTGGACATTAAAGACTCAGTACAAGTTTAATAGGCACCTAAGTAACATATCCATGTGATTAAGTGTTACCATCAGTTTTTTACGTGTTTTCGGTACAACATGCGTGAATTCTGTGATTCCAGTACTGCTTAAGGTACCAAGCGGCATTCTGATAAATCCATTATCCAGAAACATCCATTTTGTTACACTAGCTGGAGTAGTGTAACGCAGACTTTATCCGTGGTCATCTCCCTGGTTGTTCAATTGGTCAATCGAAGGAGAGATGGCGAATTTCGATTCGCTTGTTTGCTGACACATGGATCACATCCTCGAAACTTGAAGAGCAGGCCCTCGCAGGTCTAGCCTGGTACCTCGCATTGTCCCCACCGCTGGGAGGAGGACCCAACCCCTAGAAATTGCGCCCCCTAGATGCGTACTGTCACACAGCGACCTTTTGAGAGCTTGCCAACGTTCGGCGTGTCCAAAGGGTTCTCTGCCGATCGGGAAGCCCACCGCCACACTGGGCTTAATGGAATGACAAAAATGATCCATCACATATGCACGAGTGCTGAACAATATAAAGAGGTTAACAAAAACTGATGACATCCCCGCTTTAATTCCCCACTGGATTCGAGTCTTAGGTGATTGAAATAGACAAAGATGCAGGGGCGATCGTGTTGAAGAGGCTCTGCTAATTATGCACAGCTCACGGCTCCTCTCTGGCCTCGGGTGAGTCGCTGGGGCTAACTAGCTATCTCTGGGCAACGTGCACTGTTTGTTCAGCGGGAGCCTGCTGCCCTCATCCACTGGTGCGTTATTAGCGGCCTGAGAAGTAAATAGCCACTGATATTCCTCCCAGTTAGCGTTCGTTACAAGCCCGCAGCGTGATCCGCCTGCCTGTAATGAATAAAAGAGCCCCATGTAATTGAGGCCCATTAGTAGCCAGGCCTGACCCACTGGCAGTGGTGCAGTGTTGGGGGGGGGTACTGACGGCTGTAGATTGCCTTCCACATCTCTGATGCTGACTCTAACAACGCCACCGTCAACAGAACTGGCTAGGCTTCGTTGACCTTGCTGGTGGGTTTGGGCATCATGTAGACACGAGATAGAGGACAACAAGGAGCAAGTTAAGTCAGGATGATGGAAACATCCATTTTGGGTCTGGTGTTCTGCCATTTAGAACCATTTTCTGAGTGTTTAGACCTCAGCTTCCAAAGGCATTGACTGGCTTTGAACGCTGAACTGTACGGGGTCAGTTTTGGGCAGATTTTTCTCCCGTTCCAGGCCACAGTTATGCTTCAAATACTTCCTCTGCCTGTCTGCTCACCTTTCAGTCCATTCCTTGACCTCCTCGGACATGGAGAAGACCGTAAGACCCCACACGTTCTGAAAAGCTCCTTACCATATGTATCGGTTTTCCATGTCACCGAAAACATCCACTTCATTACGGCGTGACGACAGCCACTTGAGATATCCTTCCACTACTCCTGCTTGTCAAGTCATGACCTCACCAGTCCGTTGAGGATGAACGAAGACATTCTGAAAGCATGCAATCACAGCGACCCACAATCAGACCACTGGTGCAATTTTCATAACACAACTGATTTAAACTGCGATCCGATACACAGCAAAAAGCTGCAAGAACGTTCCCACTCTTATTAGGATTTGCCAACAATTTGATCCAGAGTTCTTCATGTTTCGCATTCAACCAACTCATTTTGGATGGGAAAATGAAGAACATGTCTGTTTAATAGCTACAAGGTAAAGAGATGGTGACCATAATTTTAGGTTGTTAAGTAAAGCACCCAAATGACGGTAGTCTGGCCTTCCGTGGTTAAAAAATTCAGAGAGGTGTTTACCTTGGATATCGTTTTGGAAACTAAAATTAATTTTTTTGGAAACTGGAAATCTAGCATTACACACGTTTAATAGTGCAGGTTTGCAAGCTACCGTTGTCACTTCCGTTAAAGAAACCACTCACCTAAGATACGGGAAATGGAAAATAGATGGAGAAGATTCAGCCACTTGGGAAAGATTCTTGCTGCACAGGCCTGCCCCGTCCTGAAGTCTAATTAAGTCACTGCTCTCAACCCACTGAATTGCAGAGAGGTGAATTATTCCGTTAGATTCCTCTGCACTAATGCTGAGTGCCCGTTCCTGGTTGGAGTTTGGCTGCTGAAGCTGTAAATTTTTGAAATCGGTAAGGTGAGCCCTTTCGACCATGTTTCTGGTGTAATTAACTGAGATTGTGAAAGAATTGGCCCTAGAGTCACACAAAAATGAAAACGGCCTCTGAAGTGGACCTGCTGCTTTGATATTGATGTTTAGCTTCACTTTATGAGGCCATTGTGCATTTTTCTGAGTGGGCAGCTGGGAGCAACTGAGATATGTGTGTTCGGGCGGCCTTCTGGGGGCAAGCCTGTGTGAGGGGTAGCAAAGGTGGAGCGGGCCGGAGTTGGTGCGGTGCCTTAGCGACAGGGCCTTGGCCGTGATTCGAGAGGGAGTATGCACTTCAATAACTCAAAGCGGGCGTCCATTCTTCCTGGGAATAGCGTCTCCGCCGTGGAAGCGGCAACTGTGTGCTCGGCAGAAAAGAAGGCAAGGCCTGAAAAGTGTCACCACGCTACACCGAGGCATCACCTCCATGTGTGTTAACGGCCGCGAAGGCATTTCGAGTCCTTTCATCGGATAGGACGTGAAGATGGTGGAGAGACACCTCGTCTATTAAGGAGCGGCTAATAATAATGATAATAATAATAAAAAAAACGCACAGACAAAAGGCACAAATCCTCTTGGCTTATTTATTTTGCTTGCGTTGTGTGGTGGCGGTACAATTCAATCGGCGCCCTTAATTCCAGTTCACAAAGCGATCCCTCGGAGAGGAAACCGTTTAACGGGTGGGGAGGGATAAAAAGACAACGGCGTTATGATCTGTGTTTTCAGATTTTTGTCAGCGATTCATTAGTGCAAAATTAGGTCATTATAAACCGAGGACAGCAAACAGTTTCCCACAGCAGCCTGTCAGTGATACTGGTCTTCCTGCTTCCGCTTTCTTTATTCCTTATCGCTCGTCGTTTGTTTATTAATTAATTCTCCAGGTTTGCTTTAAATGTGTGTGTGAACAAACACATTTTCTATTATTTTCCTCGTGATTCGTGCGGCATCGCCGGCGATCTGTTATGAGCGTCGAGGGAGGAGCGGCTGGCGTTTGCGGGCGACGTCTTTAAGCTGGTAGCGTCGTAGCCTGAATATATGCAAAAAAAAAAAAAAACGTTCATTTCTGGAATGGTGCGGGTTGAGTGCTTTTAAATTGGAGATATCGCTCATGGCTTCACCTTTTCATGCGAGATAAAGTTGTGCTCGGTAGCGTTGTGCTGTCACCAGAGAAGCGAGTGGGGACAGGGCTGCTGTTCTGCTGCTTTAATCGCCGCGCTTTGTGTGTCCTGGCTCACAGGGCTGTTTTTCCAGTGGCACCTACCTTAACCCCTTTTCAGACGTTGTTTTTTTGGTAACCCCCCTCCCCCCAAATGTACGTTGTACTTTGCAAGTCTTATGTTTCTTATTTTTGTTGTTCCTGTAGTCAAAGGGATTTTTACAGAATGGTCCAATTCTCTATTGTACAGATCATTCAGATCGTTCACAGTGTATAACCCGTCACCCGTGAGATTCGCTAGATATTATCTTTATTATGAATTAATTAGCTAATAGCTATTGGCATTTTTACGGCAGAGTTTTGTGTTTGAGAGTATGTACTTTCTCGTTGTCATTCGAGTGGCATAGATTTTTTAAAATTCGATTTACCAAGAGGCCTAACCAACAAGCGGTGTGACATATTAATCTCTCTTTCCGTTTCTGTTATGGTGCCTGACAACATGTGTCGTGTAAATGGGAATCCGGCCCCAAATGACATGGCGGCCAGCCGACCTATCCCGGTGCGTGCGGACAGGCTGCCATATGGTAAAATTTTACGTTCCTCCAAGTCACCAAGTACCAAGTTGTCTTTCATTGGCAAGCACTTTGTTTTGTAGGCGTCTGGCTTTTAAGGAGCACAGGTGCAGCTAATTGGACGAAGCTCATGCAGGTGATCCACACGTGGAGCAGCTAGTCCTCCACCTGCCACCTCCACCCGCCAAAGTTTTTCCACAGTCGTAGAAAAGTAATATCCAAAGCAAATATTTTTTTTTCATACGGCCCGATTAACAAGTAGATCCTCTGCGCCTTTTTTGTGCATAATAGCTGGTAGAATCAAATTCGTTGGATATGAATTTCAATGTAATATCCCAAATATCTTATGTTAATACAATAAAAATGTAAAGTTGAAATTATCAGCTTATTTTTATGTAAAAGGTATGCTGAGGACTACTGTATTACACACTCACGTGGCAGCATCGTCGTCAGGGGATAGGCTGTTGCTAAGAGACCAGAGAAGGAGCCGGACCATTTCCAATGATGAATTAACTCAAGAAGGTGGGTGACAGTAATCTCTGTCACTAGATGTGCTGGCTGTCCAAGTGCTGTCATTTTATGCATCTCATGCAAAACAGATGTACCCAGATAGTGAAAAAAAAAATAGTCAAATTCACCGGGAGAAAAAAAAAAAAAATCATTATACATAGCAAGGCCTGGGTGGCTGTCACAAAGAATTTCATTATTTTTCATCCTTTAACGAGAAGTTGGGCTGTGCATATTGTAATTTTCATAGAGAGAGCTGGCGTAATATTGCAAGTTTCCCAGCGAGAAGTTTCTTCACCCCACTGGCTGCTCATTACAACATTGCTACAGTGTGGGGGGGGGGACAGGGCAAAAAGGAGGGGGCAAAGCACAGCGACGCTGCCCAGGCGTGGTTGTCCCTAACCCCCCCAATGCCCCCCCCCCCCCATCATCCTCTTGCCCATCAATTACATGGAATAAGCCTACTATTAAACACAACACAATGCATTTTTAGACCCGTCCATTGTTTTCGGTGTATTTCCTCATGCATATATATGTACACATCTTTCTTTAGAGTAACCAGGGGAAATGTCACAATCTCCCCTTCACTACTTCAAACAACTTTAACATCAACAAGTTAACTGTAATTGCAATTACAGTTATCACTTTAAATTGCTGGATGTAATAATGTAACAAAGTAAATGCTTTACATATAATTCCTTAAAAAGAAGATGCCAAAATAATGGTTATATAATTACAGTGGAATTTAAAAAAGAGGTCTGAGTGATTGATGCATAGATACATGTACAGTATATACATACTGTATAATGGCTGCTGTGTAATTGTCTTGCATGTTTAGGCATGAAGGCAGAAGCTTTCGATGCGGCACAGTGTTGTGTAGCTGGGGATTCCTAATAGCCTGTAATCCTGCCGAGCTCCTATTTAGAGACAGCGCCGGTCCGGCCGGGACGCACGCTCGGGTGGACGCTTAAGCCCCGCCTCGTCGGAAGCGCCGCCGCAGGCGCCTCGCCGGAGGAGTCTCCGAAACGGGAGCGGGGAAGTGAAGAGGCCCGGCAGTGTTCCTATGAGCCCCTGAGCTGGCAGAATATGGATCCCTGATTTACATTCGTTGGGAAGATTTATGAGCCACGTCGCCGGAATAAGTTGAAGCTGCAAGATTTTGGGGGGAAATTATTCAAAACAGTGATTATTTTTGGAGGCGATTATGCATGCACACCTGATCGGGGTGTCACCTGTGCTTCCTTGTCCGGCATGATGAAACGTACCAATTTGGTGCCTTTCACCTGCCTTGCATAAAGGCTGTTCTCCCACGCACACACGGGGCCTCTCCCCCTGTCAGTTAGCAGCCTCCGAGAGGAACCCGCCCCGGTGGCGGATGTGGGGGGGTGGCACATAGAAAAGGCCTGCGCCAGCCTCTTGCTCGGGAAGCTGTGCTGGCCACACCCACCGAGCGTTGAGGTCAGAGAGCAGGCGTATCGTAGCACACCGGGGAGATGGCTGCATTGGGGAGTACATGGGGCGGGGTCGGCCTGGCTGACATATCAACTACTGACACCCCCTACTGGTCTGTGTGATGGCATCCATGGGCATCTCGTTAAACCACAGCTGATCGCATGCACACGTGCCCCGGAAACAGTTTTTATAATCACTTCTATATTGTGTGTGTGTGTGTGTGTGTGTGATGCCTTCTGCTGCCTGGGGTACACTACAATCTCACTATGACTCTACCTGATCATTGTAAAGAATGGATGCATGGCTGTATGGATAGATGGACATTATGTCACTTTTATAATTATGAAAATCATAAAAAAGAATTCAAATTTACATTTTCAATATATTTTAGAGGCATTTCAAAAATATTTTTCTAGCATTATTTTACATTGGCAATTATATGAAAAGAACTCAATCTGCTTATTATATTTTGGTGCTGTGGGACCTTCAAATTATTTCTATAGTTTTTTTTCTTGTAAAGTTTATTGTTAGCATTTTTTTTGGCTACTCATTCTAAGAATTTTCGAATTGGTTCTTCTGGGTGGCCTGTACTGATTTTGCGAAGGCTCAACTGATTGTGCTTGGGGGTTCTGATTCTGAGAAAGCTGTACTGATTTTGGGAAGGCTGTACAGATTCCTCTAAGGCTGTACTGATTTTCCTAAAGCTGTACTAATTCTGAGGTGGCTGTACTGATTTTGGTGTGGCTGTGCTGATTTTTGGGAGGCTGTACTGATTCTCCTAAAGCTGTACTAATTCTGAGGTGGCTGTACTGATTTTGGTGTGGCTGTGCTGATTTTTGGGAGGCTGTACTGATTCTCCTAAAGCTGTACTAATTCTGAGGTGGCTGTACTGATTTTGGTGTGGCTGTGCTGATTTTTGGGAGGCTGTACCGGTTCCACTAAGGCTGTACTGATTCTCCTAAAGCTGTGCTAAGCCACACTGTTGTAGTGTGGATGATCTAAAATTGTCGTAGGTCTAACCCCACAGACTGGCCCAGAGCTACTGTGGCTGAAAGGTACTAAGAGTTCCAGATGTTGGGGGACGTGCAGGATGCTGGGATGGAGAAGAGTCCCTGTGTCTCCCCATGGAAGAGGTAATATCCCCAGGGAGTGAATGCAGAGCCCCTCCACCACCTTCTTTACCAAAAGATACCTCCATCCTGAGATGTGGCAGCTGTGCAGTCCAGCTGGGCTGAGCGGGTCACTTCATTAGCACGTTCAGTCATGCACACGGCTTTCACTCCCTCCCTCTCTTTCACATGAGGACTCGGTTCCGGGGAGACCACGCACACACCTCGTCACACACGCCGGCCCCCGGATACACTTGCCGATTCAGGATGGGTTATGGCACAGACTAATGCCAGTTCCCCAACCCAAGGAGCCAGGTCCCTCTACAGAGTCGGGCCCCCCAGGTTACGCTGGAGATTGGGTGAGGTCTCCGAACAGTTGCTGTGCTGTGTTGGCTGCAGCTGGACTTGCTAACAAGGTGGTGAGAAGCTGCAGGGCCCTGTGTGACCAGGAGTTAGACCTCCACTCGCACTTCTTAAATTGGAGTCATGCACCTGGTGGTGGTGTTGGTGCGGGGGGGTTGCCCAGCTCATAGGGACTAAGGGCCAGAGAATGATGTCATCTGAGGACCCTGGACGCCCAGCCTCAACACACCACAATTACAGCGTGAGTGGATTCCTCTGTTTTTTTGGTAAACGTACCTGTCGCAGGAAAAAGAAGCAAATTTATTATTCTGCCACATCCTCATTCCCTCCTTCACCTACCTTGTGACAACAGACCTGAAAATAAGCACCATTTGAATAAAAGGCACATTTTCATTCTCATTAGCCGCAGAAGGGGCAGAGTGTGTTTCAGCGAGGTAGGTTTCACGGGGTGGGGGGTGGGGGGGGGCTCATTTTGCAGATCTTTCGTTGACATCCTTCCACATTGCTTTTTGTTCCTTTTATGCCCAGTGGTATATAGAGAGTGAGTGTCAAGACCCATAAACATTGGCTATGAGGCTTAGGATACGCTGACGGTGGCCTTAAAGGCCGGA
>JAACJT020000079.1:24343-36224 GCA_009936485.2 Gymnarchus niloticus
AGGAGGAGGAGGAGGAGGAGGAGGAGGAATTGGCGAGGATGCTCGAAGACATGTTCCTGGAATGAAAGCTCCCTCACTGGGCTGGAAAATGAGCCCAGGCCTTGTGGTCCGCTGGAGCCGTTTATTTATTGATGTAAAGGAAGATAACAGCGGCGGCTTCCTTGCAGCCACATTTGCATGCTCTCACGTGGCCAGGAGGGAAAATCAGAGCAGATAAATAGCAACCGCCCTTGGCTGCTCATTGCCCCAAAAAGAGCCTTGGGTTTAAAGCAACAGTGTAAAAATGAGTCTGTCTACCTCTCCTACTAGTACTAGGAGAAAGTTGCTGTCCAGCAACGGTTTTTATGACACTGAAGTACATTCAAACTTATCACTCATGTCATCACTCGTAGCCATACTTACGGTCTGCAGTCTGGTTACCATGGTGCTCAAGTTAACACAGGAAGTGTGCACCCCCATCTAGGCTACAGGTGCATAAGACAGCATTGTGAAATCAGGAAGTGGGCCTTTCTCATGGTCGGTTGACAGGAAGTGGTCATCATCTACTGTTGCGGAGCTTGGTGATCACCTCCATGTTTGCTGGGCCTTTTTGTTTTCACTTCCTCTCCCTTACCACAAAATGGCTGCCGTGTCATTCCTCCATCACCCAATCTACTCCATGGTGGGGAAGCGCCCTTACCATCCCCACCTACGTCTATGCCCATGTAGGAGCCGGAAGCAGCAGAACACATGGAAGAAGGAGCAGCTTCACCAGTTGTTACAGGTACCACGGGTTATAGGAGGAAGTGTGTGGAAAAACTCTGCCGTTCATCATGACGAACACGTTTATTTTTCACAGAAGCAATAAGATGTATTGAACACTTTCGTGGCGTAGAAAAATGTACAAATATATGGTTTGTGCATTAATTTGAACTAACTGATATTCACTTGGAAGAACCTTAAACGTACTTCTGGGTCCTCTCACACAATGAGTGTTCCTCCTTTACACTCCATCTGTTAGGCACAGGTGTGTAGAAGGGCTTGTCCCCCAGCCTCACCCCTATGCCAAAACATCTGTGCTCTCCTACATTTTACAAAGTGTTTGCATGTGAAGGGGTTCACTGGGATATCATTTTCAGACCAAGACCTTTTAAAGTGACAGAAACATTTATAAACATGATCAGTGCAAGTCAAATATGATGGATAGAAGGACGGACGGACGGAGGGACGGATGGTGTTTTTGAGAAAATAATACAGCAGGGTATTATGTTTACATTCATCACCATTGTATCCCTATTAATTTAAACTGGCACTAGGTTAATTTGCAATCACTTCCAGTTAAAGTGGACTCCTCGTAATGTTCAAATTTATCACTCAGGTGCCCAGATGTTGTGCTCTTTTTTAAGACATGAAGCTCCAGCCTTGCAATCTAAACCTTTTGATTTGAAATCGACTTCCCGACCACTCGGCCGCAGGACCTGCCGTCCTGATCTCAGCATCCCCCCCACTTCCTCTTTTTTGGAGAGCCCAGAGTTGGCTGGAGGTGAGCGCTTGACAGATCCGAGCATCAGGGCATGTCTCATACCTCCCGGCCAACATATCCATCCCGGCCACAGCGGTGCGGCTCACGGACGGATGCAGCTATCCGTCTTGTCACCCGGGAGCGGCCACAGCCGGAGCATGCCGGGGGCTGCGGTGCCGATGCCGGAACGGTGGCCCCTCATCCCACCCCCCCCAACCACGTCAAGCCCGTCTCCCGTCCCGTCAGCCCGCACCTCGGGAACCGGCGGGCTTGACGTGTCCATATGTTTCTGCCGCTGACCTTTCGCCGTCCTTCCTGGCACTGCCTCTAAACCATAAGCTGATGTATGAAGGCAATTCTTTGCGGTGCCACTTGTAGCTGACTGATTGTGCGCGCTTTACATTTCGGCTGCCTGCCACCCTGCCACCTCCTCCAAATCTCTCTATTTGCTTTAGTGGCACGCCGAGGAATTGAGAGATAGAGAGAAATATGTTTGGAGGGGGTTGAAACTTAAGCCATTCCCTGCAGCCTGTCAAAGCAAATGAGGTATCGGCTCATCCACACCAGGGGTGTCCAGGCCAAGGCCTCACCGGGGGTGGGGCACAAAAAAAATAAAAGCAGCCCTGAAATATCAGTTGCCCCGGTCCCACAAGGGGGCTGAGAGTTAGGCGTCTCAAAGAATGTCAGAACTGATTTGTCAGCAGTTAGGTTCCAAAGTTCAGTCGGTGGTGAGTGGCTAATAGAGCGAGTGTGAAATCACACTGGCGTTTCTTAGGTTGTCATTCCGAGGGCCAGTACGGTGGCCTGGATCGATGTGATGCAGCCTCGCTCCTATGGGATTGTGGGGTCATTTTCTGCCCTGGCTCTGCTCCTGTGGGGACAGCGTGTCCCCTGTACTTGAGTGGACCTCCTCCAAGTATTCTCGTTTCCACCCTGAATTCCAAAGGACACGTATGTGTCTACATATGTATGTGTCCCATGTAACAGGCTGCCATCCAGTCCATGTATTCCCTTGCCTTATGCCAGGTGATTCCTCGGCTAAAATTCAGGCTTGCCCTGGATAAGAAGTTATGGAAAACAGATGGTGTGTTGAAAGCATTTGGGCTCATTACAGGTAATTCTTACCTGGCTGTTGAGCATTCATGTGGACACGTGTTTAATTAGTGGAAGTAGCTATTTAAGCCACACCCATTGCTGACACAAGTGTATGATTAAGCCCGCAGCCATGCGATCTCCAGCACCAGAATGGGTCATACGGAGGATGGTTAGGGACCTTCAACATGACACCATCATAGGATGTTATCCTTCCAACAGTATCAGATTTCTGTCCTGGTTAAATGCAGGTGAAGTGATCGTGACTTGGAAACATCTAGAAGCAGTAGGAGTTTAGTTGTTATTTAGTAGACCATACAAACAGATAGGGACCTGGTCCCCCAACGTCAATACTGAACCACACTAATGCTGTTATGACTGAATGGCAGCACATCCCACCTACAACGTTCCACCATCTAATGGAAAGCCTTCCCTGAAGAGTAGAGGCTATTATAGCAGCAAAGGGAGGAGCAACTTCCTGTTTATAGGCTTGGTTTTGGAAGGTGACTTTGCACAGGCCAGTGTCCACATACTTTTGGCAATATTGTGTGTTTTCGCCTCCAGATTCCACTTTCTGTTGGGCAATATCAGCACTGTGGTATACAATAATTGTTCTGTTTGCATAGCAGGTCGACGCTGATTGGTCCTGCCCAGTCCAAAACGTGTTTGATTCACTGGACTGCTGATTCTCACAGGACACTGTGGGCAATGACAGAGCAGGCCTTTCTACACACCGGGAGACACAATTGCTGCCTTCCGTTTTCAATTTCAGACGCTCGTTTTCACACCTCAGACACGGGGGTCAGCTCTCTTTGAATGAATCACCAGCACTCCCCCAAAGACATCGTTAAGACCCAGGGGCCGGTTGCATAAAACACCATGTTAAGATTTTCCTTAAGGTCTGAGTTAAGGTTTCCTTAAAATAAAATCAGTCGCACAAAACAGCCTTAAGTATTCTCCTTAAGGCTTCCTTAAACGTTCACTTACATATTTAAGGTTTTCTCCTTATCTTGGTCTTATTCTTATACTCAGACTTAAATCTTAACTTAAGGTGTTTTGTGCAACCGGTCCCAGGTTCTCATGGAAGACAATTTGTGGATTTTTATTTGCTCTGGGGAGAGGTGCTGTAATATAGTAAGCAGCACAAAGTCACAAATGTTAAAAACTAGTGATGAGAAAACTAAAAAAAAAAAATCAGCTAAGTGAGTCTTCAAAACCTGTGGCAGGTGGGAGTATCCTAAACTAACCAATCAACAATCACCAGCATTGATTGGTTAGTTCGGGATACTCCCATGCGCCATGGGTTATGAAGCCTCATTTGTCCCATTACTATTAAAAACCCCAGGAAATCTGCTTCGCATTAAGTACTTAATACATTTCTGTTGCCGCCCTTCATCCTTGCTCATCCTCTTTCTATCCTCCCTCCATCCCCTTATTCTGTCCATCCTCCGTCAGATTAAACATCCCGACACTTTTATCTCAAGCTACATCAAAAGGCCGTTTTGATTTTTGAGTGATGTGGCAGATGACTCTCCAGAAAGAGTGGCTTTTATAACTTGGCGGCTTAAAACAAACAAACAGAGCTGAAATTATTAATTAAAAAGGAAGAAAGGCAGGCGTAGAAAGTCTTGCATTTCAATGTAATTTGCATTTTGATTCTGAATTGAATTTCAGCAACTTGACTGTTTTTTTTTTTTCCCTCTCCCCCTCCTTAATATCTACCAGGATCAAAGGCGTTCATTAGCTTTCTGTCCTGCGGCATTGTCTGTTCCCTCCCAGGACTACAACAAAGTTCGCTCGGCAGACGAAAGAACGAGTTATTCCTGGTCTAATTTCACATCAAACACAGGAGACCCCGAGTGAGAGGAGATAAAAAGCACTAGTCGCGACCTGGAAGATTAGCCGTATGCTGCCTCCGCTGGCATCGGAGCACCCGGGCCCGCTGTACCCTGCACGCTCCACAAGGCTTCTGGGTCTGACGCTCATAGGTGGAACTTTGCACGGGAGAGCCGTCTCTCGGGATGGTGGCTGTGGGGAGGTTCGGCCTGTAGTGTGGGAGGGGGTCCCAGTACACGCGTGAGTCTCACGCCGGCCGATGTAAAATCAGTTCATAGGGAATTTATGGTCGATGTCGAGCTATTTAAGTAACATAATGTTCCACCACCTACCATGAAATAACATGTGGGCTCATGAAATGAATCTAAACTCACTTTACCAGCATTTCCAGTAACAGCCGCGTTAGTGATATGGCAAGAATCGAAAATCTGAAGCAGAAAATTGAGAATACAGCTGCAGCGAATGTGTGTGCGGGTGTGTGTGTTTGCGTGCCGGAGGTGGAGACTGGACGTATGACCGGGAGGCCCATATTACCGTTATCATTATTTCACACTATGGAATACCGACATCAGATCCCGGGAATATCTGCTCCGTTAAGGAGATCGAGGGAGGATATGGGAAAAAAAAATGCTCCTTTCTGGGGTGGAAAGGGTTAATGGGGCCAGCGCTGCAGCATTGGGTTGAGACCAGAGGCGGCCGTACTGGTCAATGAGTCCTGCCCACTGGAATAGCTCTCCTCCGAAACCCCCCCGCCAGTGGCAGGCTGAGTCACGGTAATTGGAGGTTCTGTCACTCAGGTACGTATGGGTCTTTTTCCATTAGCGCTGGGTGAATGACAAATAAAAAGCCCATGAAGGTTTAACTGCGTACTGTAATTTGGCGGCTGCCAGGCCTTATCCTTAAATCTAATTATTATATTGTTCGAATGCAGCTCACACTCCGGGCTGCCTCTGAATGGACAACTCACACCGCTAATGAAAATTTAAGCCTCCTGTGCTCCTCACCTTTGCTTCTTCCATCCCTATCTCTCTCTCTCCCTTTCCTCCTCTCTTCCCCTGCCGCCTTGCCCCATCGCCGGCGGAGTCCCTGTCTGTCTCAATAACCGTGCTAACGCCGCGGCAGAAGGGGAAGGAACCCTCACGTTCCACCCAAAGACAGAGAGATGGCAGCGTCCCGGTTGGGCGTTGTGCCGGAGCATTTCTGTGGCTCAGAGCTGGACCTAAACTTGTGGAGACGCCATCGGTATTTCTGTTGGTGACACATTTTCTGGTCTCACTATTAATAGTGTACTCTGGTCACTATGGTTTTATCGAGATTATCCATCAAGGGTACAGAAGCCAGACCCCATTACTGAATTCTGTCCGCAATTTCCCGGCCATAAAGAAAGCCTTTTAACCACCACTCCACCTACTGTTTTTTCAGAAGCTGTGCAGCTAGTGATTGCTGTTTGTCCGCTCACCACCCCACAGCAATGCCTTCAAGGGTCTAAATGTGGAATGGCCTTAGGGAGCCACACGGGCAGGACAGTGATCGAACCAGGAGGAGGACCAACACTAACCCCCCCCACTGTGGCCATATGGCGGAGGCTCAAAATGTGATGAGGGGAGGGGCAATCACACATGCCCACATATTCACCCAAACCCTCACATATCCATTTGCCTCACACGTATGAACTGAAACGTGGAGAGCTTCCATGTATGGGTAGAAATTCTCCGAATTAAAAAACTCCCCAGAATCACCTGGATCAGGTACACTGGACTGTTCGGGGCCCAGAGTTGCTGGTCTTGCACTCTTTGGAAATGGTGCTTGGGAAGCCCGGACCAATGCGTGTTAATTTCCAACATGAGTCCACCGGCACATTTACATTTCCTATTGTCCGCCAGTCGTCATTTAAATGTTAGATGAGAACCTATTGGGAGATCTGAGCTCGGACCGTATTGGCGTGACATGAAAACACATACACGGCACCACGCCTTTCACAGAGACTCTTCAAAGAGCCGCCCCGCATGTCTCAGCAGAGTCAATGCCGTGATTCCGCACCCCACAGGAACCGGTCCCGCTCTGTGATAAGTCGGACACAGGCGCGGGGAGGTGGGATTAGCCGGTCCTGCACGTGGTTACAGATAGGCCTCGGCACTAAACCCTGAAAGGCCTGGCTACATCTGTCAAGCAGCGTCCTGCCGAATGCTCCCCCGGTTCAGATGCTATCTCTGCTCCACCTGCATCAGAAGATTTAGCATCCATTCAGGAAGAGGGCTGCAGGGTGGATGAGGCTGGGGTTGGGTTTGAAGTTGGGTGGGGTGGGGGTGTGCAAGATAGGAGGGAGAGAAATGGAAGAAGGAGAGCAAGAAGCCAAACATGGTGACAGTTTGTCGAGACCCTCTGCCGGTGCTTGATGCCTGTCCCACCTCAGTCTCAGAATCAAAGATCCACATAAAGATGCCTTGTTAGAAGGGGGGGGGGGGGGGCAAAGGGGGACTGCAGCAGCTCTGGTTCCTCTTCATCATGTAACAACACCATCTTTACATACTTTTGCGCTCTGGAGGGCAGGAGAAAACCGAGAAGGGATGACTTCTCTTTCTTGCCTCCTGTATGATGGCAAAGGCGCCCCCCACAGGCCTTTAGCTCTGGAAACTGGCTGGAACCAAGCCCAGAAGAACAGCCCGTTAGAGTCAGGCTAAACCTAACAGCACTGCCCTCCCTCCCAATGATAACATGGTAATGGACCATTATTTAATCATTATCACAAGGTCCAGCATGCACAAGGTAGGGAGAGGCGGCGTTTGGGTGGGGGTGGCGCATTTAGGGGATTAAGGCTCGCGCCGTCCCCACGGGTCAGCCAATCACGGCTCTCCCGAGATACCGTCCCGAGATTCCTTAGCTCATGAATAATTTCACCAAAGGCGCGAGAAGCAGGCTGCTATTTGGAGAGGCAGCGTCGGCCTTTGATGTTTCTCCCCCGCGCGAGCGGCGGCGATGGAGCGTTTCTGTAGCACGCCGCAACGGGGACCGCCTTATTAAATGCGCCCGCCGCTGTGCCTCGGAGCCACGCCAGATTAATATCAGCGTAACCTGTTACTTAATTCATTATGGGGATACAGGCTAATTTGATTTGATATTATTTTAATAAAGTTCTGTGATATATAAGATTGTTTCAGGCTATCAAAATAATTTTCCAGTTATTACAGTTATTCAAGCAGGTCCTTTGATAGCAGCAGTTGGTCCTCGTCTGCTCGGAATGCATTAGGCCGGATGAGTCATGGAGGACGAGAGACGGCAAAAGCGGAGGGTGGAGAGGGTGGCGAGGGCCAAGCTAGGTTTGGGGGGGGGGGGGGGGCGTCAGTGGGTGGAACGCCCCTTCTTTAAGACGTAACTTCATATTTTTTACTCAAGCTAATTTTTGAGAAGAAGGTCCAGAGAGGGGAGCACTGTGAACGCGTAGGTTCGGGTTCCGTTCTCGCTGGATGCGAGGGGCAAGTGGAATGGGCTTCAGAGAGGTCTCACCGCTGAAAGGAGCGAGTCACGGTATCATGTGGTGCCCCGGCAGCCACGATGGCTGCAGCCTTCTGGGGTATCCTCGCCCTGGGGAGGGGACATGCTTAGCTGGGGGCCGAGCCACATTCACGCAGCACTGGAGCACAAAGACAGAGGCACTGATGATGGAGAGCTGTGTTCCCACAGAAATTAGACCTCATTTGCCCTTTGTTGTTTTAAATGTTTTTTTTTTTTTTAACCCCCTTTGTTGACAGTAATTTTGCAAATTGTTGCTACAGCGGTCCATTCCTTCTTTCACCGGACAAATGGAAATCACAATCCATTTAACACCGAGGAAAGCATATTGTGGTCATTTGTTTTTGGTCATAAACTCGAGTGTTGGTGACGTTTGAGAGTTTTTCTAAGCTATAGTTGCACGTGTCCAGCTCAAAAGGGTCGTCTGAACTAGAGAGCCTGCTGTTGCTGAGCCACCTGTTAGATGGAAACACTCCACCTCTGACGGTCCACTGACACAGGGACAGGGAAGGTGACCACTGGTCTTTCCCAACCACAACCAACCCCAAACTCCATATCCCCAGAGCATGTGTGGTGGGGGGGAGTCAGGTTAAGCTTCATGAGTCTGGTCCCAGGTGGATGCACAGCTCTGTTTGGGTGGAGCAGTGGGGTGGAAATGAGGGTCAGTAGGTGTGCCTACCAGGGACTGGATTTTTGCACATTGAGTGACCTGGTCTTGGCTTTCCAAGGTCTTCCTCCCACTCAGAAAGTGAAGTGCGCCTTTGAGACGTAACCCCATGCTTTGCCTTTTTCTTGCTTTTTGTTTAATTAGCAGCCATGCTTAAAAAAAGTAAAACCTGGAAAGGCAAGCAAAGATGAGGAGGACGGTCTGAAATTCTCCACAGTTCTTCAGCCTAGCCTTTGACCGCGAAGCCCTACCAGGGAGAAACATTTGAGGTCAGAGGTCATAAATCGAACAAATTTGGAAGCTTCAGTCCTGAGGCATGTTGGTGGCCACTGAACGGCCAAGTGCCATTTGAGAGTGAGCTTGAGTTACTGTATCTCTCCAGGTCTCTCCATCACACTGGTCACATCCCACAGAGAACCACCTGCAAATCCTGTCAAACTCCCCAAGGCTGTCAGTCCTGCACTGAGAAAAAAAAAAATCCTGCTGGTATTTTTTGTGAGGTCAGAATTTCATACAGAGATGGAAACCATATTGGTCTTCCATCTATATTGGACCTATAACAGCGGCATTCACGTGGGTGACTGCTGTCTATGTTTCCTGGGACGGCTTCATGTTAGATTTGGGTGGATACAAGAAGATGGTTTTGGACGTGTGTGGTGATATAAGCAGCCATGACATTACCATTTGCTCAGGATCATGTTGCACCAGGCTTGACCCTGTGCCGTGCAGTAGGTGTTTGATCCCTTCTCAGCACCATGCAGTAGGTGTTTGATCCCTTCTCAGCACCGTGCAGTAGGTGTTTGATCCCTTCTCAGCACCGTGCAGTAGGTGTTTGATCCCTTCTCAGCACCGTGCAGTAGGTGTTTGATCCCTTCTCAGCACCATGTCCATTGTTGACGCTGGGTTTTTCTCTTGGTTTGTAGACACAAACATTCTGGTTTTTTATTGCTGGAAAAACAATTACAGTTGTTTACTTATCTTTAAATATATCAGAAAGCAGTGGGGTTATTGTTTGGTGTCAGTTTGTTTCATATTTGTCTAGGTGCCTTTAGCTCAATTCTGCTCTCTCACATGGTTTATGGTTGAAAACCAACCGTGGAATTTTTCTTGTGAGAATTCTTTCTTGTATGGTTTTCTACCAATATTTGAATGTGATTTTTCCAAAAAACATCTTTCAACTCTTCAAATCATTTGACCAAGAGTGATAGTGGAGTAATAAAGAAGTTATTGACCAAATGATATCGATTGGTGAGTCCTCGGGCAGAGCGTGCTGACCTTGCTCTCCCTCTGTGCCTCGCCCTCCTTCACCTCCCAGCTCTCTGGTCACTCAATAATATAGTATTTTATATATTTAAGCTCGACAACAAATAGCTGCACGCTGCAAGGTGAAGAGCTACTGTTACAGTTTTCATGCCCGTTTGCCTCGAGGAATTTGGCAGTGTTGGGCGAAAGCTGATTAAAATCAGTCTTCAGTCAAGACTTGATTAAGGGTTGCCATTCAAGTATGGATGGAAAAACAAGTAACAGGAAAAGAAAACTAGGTGGGATGAGCTCTTCTTTCCCTAAATCAGATAATGGTCATGCTGGCTAAGCAGGAGAACAAGGTGGTTAACTACTTCAGGCTTCAGGGAAATGTGTTTTAGTGACAGAAAATGGGGATACGGATAGCCCAGATTTCGCCAACTAGGGGCATTCCCTAGACCACAACCAAATACTGCTTATGCTAGGTTGCTGCTGTAATTCTTTAACATTTTACAATCAGTATCTTTTTCTGATGATGAGAAGAGTTGATAGTTAACCTGTTGTACAAGTACTGTTTTCCAGTCAGTAGATAACAATACCATATGATAAACACAGGTTAACCTAACAAGTAAGTCCATGCTACTTACTGTAATTTTAATTACCATAATGTGCAACAAACATGCATTAACATGATTTATAGTTTACACCATTTATCCCACCTCAGGCTTTCGCTTATGTATTAATACCATCTACGTGATGTCATGACAGCCTCAGTTACCCACGATTCCGTGTGCCAATTTCATTTCCATGTTAACAATGAACAGGCTTTGATTTTGCAGTCAGGCTTTGTTGGATAGTCTGGATTCACCATGAACAGACGTGAAGTCGGAGGTGATTCCGTGTGTCGAAACCTGTGTCTTTTGTTGAGGTCACTTCCAGGTCCTGTTCGATTTTGCTCTTCCCCTCCTTGATAAGAGACGAAAAAATGAACACCAGCATCAAGACAAAAGGATGCCAGCGGGGGCTATATGTGTGGACCTTTTCGACCAAGTCAGGGAGTGGAACAGGGGTGTTATTACGGAGAGTGACTTCTGCCCATGGGGTGCAGGAAGCTTGCCAGATCCCTACCAAAGCCCCCCGCCCAAGCCTACATTCTCCATATAGTAGTAGCATGCATTCACTGACACAGAAGAACACAAAATCAATTACACATCCCCAACTTCCAGAATGAGGCTGCAGATTTCACGGGGCAGCTCTTGTGAATAAGCGTATCTAGCTGACATAGCCATGTGACCATGAGCCCCCCCATATCCATGTGGTGAATACCCCACAATGGTATGCATGTGCACATCTCATTGGCCAACTTTAAAAGAGATTGTGGCCGATTCTCAGTCCACCGCGTAGAGGCCGTGAGGACGTCGTCGTCCCAAAGTTCACTTTCCGCGTGCCTGCGTTTGCAGTGCCGTGTGCGTCATTCCACACGGCAGCCAACCTTCGAAATCACAGCCGTGTGTAGTGGGCGTGTGCGGCCGTATGTTGTTCCTGTCTGTCTGCCCGCATAGGCGCATGTGTTCTTCGAACCCTCGTGTCCCGGCCTGATCATTCCTCCCTCTCCGAGCCGTAGAAGCCTCTCTCTCCAACCTGTTCCTCAGCACGTGACCCAGGAGGCACCGAGCAATTCCCACCCCGGTCTGGCCAGTTTAAACCAGCTCGAGAGGCCCGTGAAGGGGGTACCGGAGCCATAAGCCTGTCATTACTGGACAGGTAACACACTGAAAAGCCAGAAGGTGAATCGTCACTGCAGCTGTTATTGTCTACCCACTATCGTTCCAGCGATTAGACAGATTGATACAGCTATTAAATGTATTTAAAAAATAAATGAAAAATGCTACAGCAGACCAACTGACACGTAAACACCCGCAGTAGGTAAACGTCTGATTTGTTGGGGTGGGGGGGGGGGGGGAGAGTGGTGTTGCTTTGAAGTGGGGTGGGGGGTTAGTAGAGAGGTGGGGGGGGCCAGAATAATGAAAGTT
>JAACJT020000079.1:37112-75182 GCA_009936485.2 Gymnarchus niloticus
AGTGTCTATCTTGAGGCAGAGCCAGGTACAAAGTGTTGTAGTGAAGTGTCTATCTTGAGGCAGAGCCAGGTACAAAGTGTTGTAGTGAAGTGTCTATCTTGAGGCAGAGCCAGGTACAAAGACACCAGTCGCCAGGTTTGAGTTTGAGTGTGAGTCATTAAGTATAAAAAAAATGCAAAAATAAAATAATTGGTGTCTCAGAATTGCCCATTGGGTATGATTGTCTGAGTGTGTTTGTGTCCTGTGATGGACTGGCATCCCGTCCAGGGTGTACCCCAGCCTTGTGCCCTGTGATGGATTGGCATCCCGTCCAGGGTGTACTCCAGCCTTGTGCCCTGCGATGGACTGGCATCCCGTCCAGGGTGTACCCATGCCCCCCCACCCTGACTAGAATAAATAAATAGCTGGAAGATTGAAAAGCTTTCTATAAGCTTCCATTTATCTTCTAAGCACTGATCCAATTCAGGCAACAAAGTTGGTGTACACTGTGGACAAGAGAGCAGACCATCATGGAGTACATACACAATCATACACTACAGGTAATTTATGGATGCTAATTTGCCTAACAGTCTTTGGACTGCCGGAGAACACCGGCATACGTTTAACAATTCCATGCAGCATGGGGAAAACATGCAGATTTATCACACACACACATCGGAGGTTGGATTTAAGTCGCCAACCCGGGAGGAGTGAGTCAGCAACACTACCCATTCAACCATGGTGCCTAGCTGTGGATGCTTGTGGTTATATTTGGCTCTTTTGGGAAAAAAAGAAGTGAGAAGCTTCTGATCATGTGGTATAAATGGCATTCTGGTAATTTGGCTCTCTTCATTTCTGCAGGAGAAAGCAAAAAATATATATCATAAATACTCTTGTGAGAAACGGATACCCTTTAAATGACATTTTTGGACAAAAGCATAGTAAAGCGTTTGCAAAATTTTGCTGACATCTCTGGGGTGAGATGCAATGAAATTTCCAGAGCAATGAATATAATATAAATGGAACCAGATGTGCCACATAGGAAAACAAAACAAAACAAACAAAAAAAAAAAAACACGTGGCTCATTGTCATTCCAGCGTTGAACACTTGAAACCAAAATATACTGTGAAGCGGAATTGTTCACTGCAGAGCTGATCAGAGTCACGTACACTAGCTGAACAAGAGCATTTGAGAAGAAGATTAAACACATATTCTTAACTCCTAGCTTGATAAAAGGATTGATGGAGAAGAAATATCCAGATTATTTTTGTCAGAATACTGTTCTCAGTGTTTTAGCAGCATGCGTCTCTTGCCAAGCTCCAAATGAAAGCAAAATCTTCAAGAGTGTGTCTCTGCTGGCATGTTAAAAATGGGATATTATCTATGATGATAATTGCGAATGGATCACTAAATGTGGCTGACTTTTTGTCCAATATATGAGAGCAGCATGCAATGAAAATGACCGATGTGCAGTACGGCTAGTTAGGCATAACTTTTCAGAATGAAATCGAGAGAGGAGCCAAATGGACTTCAATGTTCCAATTTTTCGCTCAATCTTCCATTTGCATTTATTGTAGATGATTGACATCTTTTGACCCTGTAAATTAAAATCCATGAATTCAGATTCATGGATTCATTGCTGGCTCTGACTGCTGGCCCCCGTATGATCATGTAGATCTGAAATTCTTGGCGAATAAAGCTGATGCTGATTCTGGCTGTAATAAGTTGGCTGAGACAGAAATGGCTTTTAAAGCTTTAACCGGGGAGCGTGGCAGCTCAGTACTTAGCACTGTTGCATTGTCCTTGCAAGATTGGGGGCTCAGACCTCACCTCGGCTCCATGTTTGGAGTTTGCATGTTTTCCCCGTGCTTTGCGGATATCCTCCCACCATCCAAAGACATCAAATGTAGGCTGATTGGTATTTCTAAATTCTCTCTCTGGAGTGACTGTGCTCTGCAATGAGGTGGTGCCCCATCCAGAATGCCCCCCGCCTTGTGCCCTAAGCTGCCTGTGATAGGCTTTAGGCAACCTTGCATGGGACAAGCAGTTTGTATGACAGATGGAGAGCTTTAATTCTTCTGTAAACTATACACAATGACAGACATTGTGCTACTCATCCATTCACTTAACATCACACACTAGATGTGTATCACATGCTATCAGATACATGTAGCGCCCCCTAATGGTCAATCCCTAAGTGCTGTACTTGTTCCTAGCACTTTACTACATTGATCATAACATTTATTTGCTGGGGCATGTCAGGAATAACAAGTCTGATTGTAGGTAAATCAGATACACTCTCTAGTCGAATGCTGCCGATTTTGTTAGATGAATTCGTACTCATTAATGTGTACTGCTTTAATAAGAACAGCAAACTGTTTAAGACATCTCGATTGATCAATTCTGAGTCCATGTCCGAGTCACAGGTGTGTCAAGTCATGGTGACTCACGGACTTGGGAGACATAACATCGCTTATAACATAATTAAGTTATGCGCACTAAAATTCTAATTTACAATAAAACTTCGATCAATCAACATTCCACACGTTTCCAAAATTCATTATATGCTTGAATTACTTTGGATTGCAAAATTATTTCTCACAATATGCATATGCAAATGCCAACGCGCAGAAATAAAACGGACGTTCGTATTACACACAAATAAATTTTAATGTAAAATTAATTAAATCAACTTTAATGATTTCCACAAAAAAAAACCCTAAACTTGTAATTGTATATAACTTTCCTTTCGGTCATATCATTGCATTTGTGATAGATGCTGGATTCTGTGACTGATTAAACCCAGCAAACAGAGAACGTTCCCACAACGTTCTCAATACGTTCTTAACGTTCCTGTAACGTACCTTTAACTAAAAAGAACTTGTCTAAATGTTCTTTGGCACTGAGGGGAAAGGCACGCTAGATTTTCCTGACCTGGTCAGTGGTCTAAATAAAGTTCTCTTTTAAAGGGTCTCTCAGTTCACTGGCTTCATACCAGTCAGCAATCCACAGTGTCCAGTGAGGGTAAGATCTTACCCAGTGTCAGCCATGAGCCATGATGAGGAGCAGAACTACACCCTTACACAGTCCGTTTTCTATGGAGCGCCAAAAACGCTCAAAATGAAATAAATAAATATGAAACATAATTTAAAGACCTTACATAGAAGTCACATTATGAAATAAAATACATTTATTGAACTATTTCAAAATCAAGTGACGCATTTCATGAGTTATTGAAATGCTTATTTATTCAATTATTCATTTAAATATATATTTATTTATTTAATTCTGAGCATTTTGGCGTTCCCTAGTTTTCAGCTTGCAAATCTATTTATTTATTTTTCACATCTGTGGTGGAACACAGAAATAAAGAACATCACACACGCAGAAAGTAGGCTGCTAGGAGGCTGGGGCTATATAAAGATGCGTTTCTGAATGGTGTGAAGGTTCTCCCACTACAGGTGCAGGCGTGCTCCTCGACCAGGAACGAAACCTGACCTGAGGAGAGAGTGCGTCACCAGGCTCAGGGTCCAGGTTATGGATAAAGCTGCAGGCTGGGAGCGTGTGTGGCTGAGGGGTCCCTACCTGCTCAAGGAAGGAACTTCTCCTTAACTCTGAAGCCCGAGAAGAAATCCCGACTTCAGATCCTGCCTTAAAATAACGCCGTATTAATAAGCGTGCTGTCACAGCCGGACTTAGAGGAATACTGCAAGCAGATCCATGTTCTGTACATCAGTAAAAGGTAACGATCTAAAGTCCTTATATATTTAATACAAACCTACTGTGACGGCCAGGTGCCTTAATTCCCTGAGATGTCAAGGTATTTTTGTTGTTGTTGTTGTTGTTGTTGTTGTTGACAGACGCTGTTGCGACGCTTTCTTCTAAGAACCGCTTTTGAAATAACGGTCACGGTCAGAAAGTGGCACCTAAATGAATCCTTACCTGAGCAACATAAGATAATGACATAAAATAGGCGAAATAACGTATGGACGTGTCGCTCTTCACTTTTCTTCGTCTTATAAATTAGACGCAGCCTCGTTTCTGCGGCTCAAATGTGCAGCTTTGCAGTAATACGGTGCAAATTATGCGGAAAAGTAGATGGGACCTACAGCAGAAGCTGCAGAGTCGCCTATGAAGGAAAACGTGACATAATACTTTGGCTGAAATAAAGAAGTCATTCACAAAAAATTACAATCAAACTGTTTCTTATGAAAGTTTACTTAATATGCATGCATCAGATAAACTTAACGTCGATGCAATTACAGTCATACGAATATGAATTTTAGTGCATTGTGCTTTGATTCATCTTTGCACAGTCGAGATAGAAAGCAGTCCGTTAGAAACTGCTATTTTCAGCTGACTCTGCATTAAACAGGTAATAATTCATCAAGTTGTGTGTCATATGGCAGGAGTAATAATCCACATAAACTCTGGCATCAAGCGTTGTCTCCCTAGGAGCCCACTGCGGTTTGGTTAGCTTCCCAACAACAATATTGACACAAGTTATTTCGCAAATTTAATACAGGTTTTCCTCACTTTTACTTTATCCAGCAACATATTAAAAAACAAACAAACAAACAAAAAAAAAAGAATAAAATACCCTTGGAGCAAGAAAAGAGGTCATTCGACATGAAGACTATGTCCCAGGAGATCGTGAGGACCCTCGCATTACTCCTGGTGTCTCAAGCCGTAGCGCCAATGGTCATCCTCAATTCTACACATCTGGAGGCGATACTAGAAGAATACCTGAAGGATGACGGAGGACTGGCGTCCAGGCCAAGGGGCAGGAGAGCTATCTCTGAAAGATATATGCAGGCCATCCTCGATCTACACAATGAGCTTCGAGGGCAGGTCCACCCGCAGGCGTCAAATATGGAGTACATGGTAAGAAAATGCTTTTCAGCATAGTTATGAATTAAGTCCTCGCCACTCTTCATGGGAAAAAAAGGATAATGTCCAAAAATATTAATTTAAATGTGACTACTCAGGCTACAAGGGGCAAGGGAATCTGTACCATAATGGTTTATTAAAATGGGGTATAAAAATGCAAATAAATTTATAAACATGGTTTATAAACTATTAATTTACAAAGCCCCTTCACTAACACAACTCACTCGAATGAGTTATTTAGCTAACATATTTATCTTGTTCCTGTAAACCATTGATGTGCAAAGTCATGCTAAATGAATTTTTTAAAGCTTTTTTTACATTGATTTGTTTGCAACACATTTAATAGCATAATGATTCATTTTATGTTTCAGAAGGAAACAGGAATAACCACGAATTAAGCTCAATTAATAATAATAATAATAATAATAATTATTATTATTATTATTGTCACAGGTAATAAAATTAAAGAGTGAAGCTTGGTCATGCATTAATATTCTCACACTGCTGAGTCTGTTGGTAGAGCCCACAGTGGAAGTGTCTTTCATGTTTCAAGATCCAGTACATAACTGCCTATTAAACAAAAACTCTTGAGGAGGTAAATGTCCAGTACGGAAAACTCCTGTTACAGCACACTGGCTTTCTCAGCTTCCGGGGCACCAAAAGGGGGAGATTTAAAAGGAATGTGACTAGAGTAAATCAGCAGAACTTGGAAGGGTCGACTCAGGATTTAACAGAAAAGAGGCCTCAAAGTATTTCATTTTTCACTTGCCTTTTTATCCTTTTCAATTTTATTCAACTTGTTTTTAACAAGCAAATGTGCTGGATGGGTTAAATAATTCAGGTGGAAAGTTTTATTAGAAATTCTACAACTTTTGGTGACATCACTTGAAGACCACCACCTGTTGTACCATTGTAACTGAGAGGGCCATTAAGTTCAGGCTGAAATCCTGAACAGAGTAAACACTGACTCAAACTGTAACTGAGGCATTCACACGCTGCCAGAACTTCACCATCACCGGCCTCAGTAACAACCTTCGATGTCCAGCATATCCAGGAACCAGTGCAGAAATGACTCGGACCTTAATGGGTGATCTTCAAAATGCGGAGGTTGACAAAGGAATTCCATTCCAGACCAGGGTTGTCTCAATCAAACAAGTACACCTGTAATTCTTTAGATGTTCTGCATGTGCAGGTCTTAACACTGGTGGCTTAGCTGAAGGTAAGCAGTGGGTTATCCTCCACAGGCTTTCTGCAAGTTGGATGAGGGTGTCGTAGTTTCTGCTGCGAAACTTCTCTCAGTACGATTGGAGGCATGCAGAGTGCTCTGTCTACTGTTTATTTTCGGTTTACATAGCTAACATAGCTGAAATTGTCATTGTCATGGTTGGTTTCTTTCATAGGCTGAGAGTTGGCAGTTCATTTTTACAGCTAATGCAGCAAAGCAAGCTGAGTGGAAATTAGAGGTCACTGCGGGAATTAATCAACACATTGGAGCCCTGGAATGAATGCATTTCTCATCTCAATGCATGCTTATAAACGACCGTTTTTTCATGAAACAAAAGCTAACTTTTTTACCATCTCAGTGTACCACCTTGTAAGGTTTATTGGGTCATACATTCCAAGATAAACTGCTTTGATGTTTCCAGAACGTGGACATTTTTTCAATTGCAAGTTTTTTACTGTGAAATTTCAAGTATGATTAATCAAGCACAGATCTAAGATCTCTTCACAGGTCAAAAAAGCTGATTTTTTTTTGTATGTTCTGCGAGAAAGGAATCTGCAGTCTGGACAAGCCTTGTCTATTTACTTTAACAATCTCATTCTGGAAATCCAGTCTTGACAGGAACTGTGAACCTTAAGGGGATATGTACCCCTTTGCTGAAGGTCTCTGGAATCAGGCCAGAGGACAAAAACAACTCCAAATTAAGTGTAAACCCAAATAAACAAGGGCACTTGAGAGATGTGGAAGGTGTTATCTGAAGATTCGAGAAAGAAAATCCACCTAAGCGGTCTTTTTCCCAATCCCCACAAACTCCCTGCACATTTCACAGACCAAAGCATGTAGGATTGTTTACAGCTCCTTCTGAGGCCAGAACCAGAAAGCCTGTTTCTGAAGCGGCCATTGGCTTGTAACCCTTTCACACTTTAACCTGTGATGCACCACAGCTAGAGTGCATGCATTACAGAATGAAATGCAAGCTAGTAACATAACTGTGCAATCCTGCCTGTCTACTGCAAGAACATGCAGTGTGTGTGTGTGTGTGTGTGTGTGTGTGTGTGTGTGGGGGGGGGGGGTCATTAAAGAAAGATGCCTTCACTATAATCGAGAGGCCACTGCTGGACAACATACGTGAATGGGTTCTTAGAGAACTCATTAGAGAACTTGTAACTAAGTTCTGCTTACTCATGCTGTAAGTAGCTGATGGTTTCCCACTCAAACCCTCTGGCAGTTTCTTGATTTATGCTGCATTCATTCTCAGTGGCTTCGTTTCCTTTCCAACCCATTGCAGGCATCCTTTGGTCAGGTGTACGCTCTCAAGTTGAAATATTAAACGGCTGTCTTATTAGTGCGGCCTCCATTTTGGGGAGCTGGCAGTTTTGCATTGACATCACACGAGTGCTTTGGGATTTCCAGTCGACCTCCATGCCTTAAGTTACGGTTGCCAAGTTGTATTTTACATCCCCCCTCCATCTCCCCCATCCCCCCCACACACATCGGTTTGTAGTTTTTGTATTATAAACCTGCCACGACTTCAGGAAGTGTGTCAAAAAAGTCAAAGTCACTGCCTTCTCAGACTGCTTCTCTGCGTTTTACACTTGAGAAATATATAAAGTAGGTCAGTCTGCATTTGAGAGTTGTAGGCACTGTACATTCTGCAGTGGAAATAAGACTCAGTTTCCAAGCTGCATCAGGCTCAGAAAAAGGGCATTTATTTTGGATGGCAAGTGGAACACTCTGCTCTCGAGAAGAACCCATATGGAACGAATTTCAACAGGGCAGCCTGCTGTACTACTGTATTTTTAAACTAACCTTGATCTCCGGGGATCTTAAGTCAAATGCATGAAAATACAGTGATACTACAGTATTCTTTAAAACCAACAACTACAGCACATTACAGTTGCACATTTTGTAGAGAAGGTGGCCACATATGGTTTGGGTTTCTGCACTGGTGGTTTTTCGATGCTCAAGTCCACCGCGGTTAAAACGTTGGTGCCCAGTTGGGTTCAGATGCAGGAGATTGTCTGACTTGAACGGGAACAATAGTGGATTGTAGGAAAATTTCAGATGCTCATCAACAAACTCAGCAAAGTGTGTCTCTCAGGAAAGCGCCTGGAACGATTTAACATGGCATGTCATTTTGTGAGTTCTTTTAATGTCTTGTTTGGGAGATCAGGGTATTGCTGATACACACTGTCTCACATTAATTCACTAGACTAGTCTAAACTCCTCAGCATCCACAATCTCTCTGCCTGATGATAACTATGAGTGAACATCTCCAGCTTAGCGTCTGGGACTTTGCACAGAATGATGAAAAACAGGAGTGAATCTAGATATTATTCTCTGGAGGCCTTAATGAGATTGTGGGGTGTTTGTAAATATCCAGAATAACGTATAGAATGAGTAAGCTCCACCAATAGAATACTTTCTAGGTTGTGTAACACGCGTGCCATACAACAGGGGTAATACAATGAAAGAAACATCGATGTATTGTGTTGCTTGCAACTTGTGCCATGTAATGAGTCCACATAGCTACGGTGTCACCAGAACCATCATGCCCAATTTCTCCTGTGCAATTCAGAGCAAAGGTTTGAGAAAGCCTCACACTAGAACCTTTGGTTCTGTTTAGACCAAGCAAGATCAAAACGAAGGTGAGGAGGGCTTTCGGAAAATTTGAGATAGAATGACAGCACTTTCCAGGGACTTTAGAGAAAAGACAGGAGGGAAAGACTACCCTAAATATGGTCTAGCACCACCTATGGTGATTAACGAATCTCTTCTCTGGAACAATATATTTTGTGGTGATGCTTGTTGGTATTCTGTGGTCTACAGGTGTGGGATGAAGAACTGGAGAGGACAGCTGAGGCCTGGGCACAGACCTGTCTGTGGGAACACGGCCCTGAAAGCCTCCTTCCACATATTGGGCAGAATCTTGGTGTTCACTGGGGAAGGTCTGTGTAAACTTAGCAACACCTGCGGGGAGTTTTTGACACGCAGCGCGGTGGCAGCTCCTCATCTAGAACGTCAACTAATTTACCAGCATGTCATGCGAAAATGCCACATTTCATGGCAATAAAGATCCGTGTGCACGTGTTCCTAACTGCACCGCGTGGAATCCCGTGCACGGCTGATTTTAAATTGATGAAAAGCATCATGATTATACCCGGAAAACAGGGAATGTTACAGTTACGTTTGAGGAACGTTACGAACGTTATGAGAATGGTATTGGATGTTATGTGAGTGTTCTCTGTTTGCTGGGTAGGTCCAGACCAGTAATGTCACCATGGTATCATTGTTCCCAGGAGAACCCGTCAAAATCGTATGTCTTTTCAGGTACCGACCGCCGACCTATCATGTTCAAGCCTGGTATGATGAAGTGAGAGACTACGCTTACCCCTACCCCCAAGAGTGTGACCCTTACTGCCCCTTCCACTGCTCTGGACCAGTCTGCTCTCACTACACACAGGTGAGGAACGGGGGAAACTGGTGCCTTTGAATTTCCCTTCATCGGTGGTGGTCTAATAGAAAAGTGTAAATCGCTCAACTCCCAACATGTGTCAGAAATGAAATCCTGGATCACGGCCGCTGTTTCGGTGTGGAACTTTCAGACTCTACCCAAAGCCACAAGTAGCAGTAAATCGTTCAGAAGTGCCAGGTCAATATAACAACTCTCTCACTGTCTTGTGTTATTCCTATGATCTTGCTGTTATTTGTGTTAGTGGTTTAAGCATGTAACTGTTCCATCATTTTTATGTATTTTCTCTACTCTGACCTTGGATATGACGCTGTATTCTAAGTGAAATTTTAGCATGATACTTGATGAAATTTGCTTAAATCTTAGAGGGTAGAAAACAGGAACAAAGGCGAGGCAACGACAGGAGAAATCTCGGTGTTAACACTGGTGGCGACTTCCATCCGTCCATTTTTCGAACTGCTTATCCTGCGCAGGGTTCCAGGGGAGCCTGGAGCCTATCCCAGGCAGCGTAGGGCACAAGGTTGCAGTACACCCTGGATGGGGTACGGCGGTAACCTAAAACTGCAAAAAAAAGTCACACAGATATTTTTGCCTCTCGATATCTGTTCTTTCATCCGGTAAAACTTTGATGTGTTTTAACAGCTTGTCTGGGCGACCAGCAGCCGCATTGGATGTGCCATTAATGTGTGCTACAACATGAACGTCTGGGGCCAGATCTGGGCTAAAGCTGTGTACCTGGTTTGCAATTACTCTCCAAAGTGAGTAGATAGCCTTTACTTTATCTGAGGTCATCTTTTTGCGGGTTATTGAACTTTAGCATGAATCGGTAATAAAAGAATTACACATGCAGCAGCTACTGTGCTTTAATGCTTTAATAAGAAGCTTGGATTTCAGTGTTCATGCTTGGTGTGCTCCACCGTTACAGGGGAAACTGGTGGGGCCACTCTCCATATAAACATGGTAGACCCTGCTCTGCCTGCCCTCCTAGTTACGGAGGGGGCTGTAAAGACAACTTGTGCTACAAAGGTACGACGGCAGCCACCGATCAACGAAAGCTGCTGCAAAGCACGGCGACCGTTTCTGTGTGTGCGACAGGAGTATTGCATTTTTGGAGGAGAGCAGAATGCTACACAGTACTGCAGTCTATCAGTGTGGAGCTGCTTAGCGAAGAAGCTAATTGCACAGGATTTTGCAACTTTTGTTTTATTAATCTATCGAACACTGCATAAAGCGCTGGCGCCACAAAATAATCCCCCTGTCATTTTTGCCCCATTGCATGCCACGCTTTGGCTAGCTGCACAGCTGTGGTAACAGGCATATCCAACCACAATGTGAAAATTCAGCGTGGATGGAGAATGAGTAATCTGTTATCCCATACCAGGCTTTGCACTGGTCAATACTCTTCACACAACTGCTCAGCCTCCGGCTACGTGTAAAGGGAAAGAACTGACGACAAACTTCTTTCACAGATACCGGCAGAGGTTTGCCAGTTGAAGAACGAGAGGAGAGCAATTACGTTGAATCGGAAGCACCTAGAACTCAACGCCCTCGGCTAAGGTCTCATTCTCCAACAGCAACTCCTCGAGCGGATCTAGACGTCAACAAAGTGGTGAATACGCAGCAGATGTGTAAGAATCACTTTCTTCTTCAGGATTAGACATCGTGGCTCATAATTAAACCAAAATCACCTTTCAAGGACACTTTGTGGTCCCCAGAGTAGTGAAGTTATAGTAACAAGCAAATTGTTCAGCTTGGGTGCTCGATGAAAACATTACCGCCGACGCTGGGATTGTTTTGCTGGTTTGTTTCTCATATTTAATTTTATTCAGCTGATGTTCTGCACATCCAAACTGTCAGGTGATTGTTCAGAATGACAGATTTATCATAGTAAACACTGTAAGTGCTTCCGTAGTAGGGGGCCCTTGGTTCTGTTTTGACAGGAACCCACCCGGTGTTCCTTTTGGGAAACGGAAAACTGGTGGCTTTGAAATCGCTTCCTCTCATGAAAGAGGGGCCCTGGCTGAAAGCTGTTATACCCCGCTGGTGACCGCTGAGACCTCCTGGGATGAAATTCCTCAGTTTGCTATTGAACATTCATGAGAGAAGTGCTTTTGCCTTCAAAGCAGAGCTCAGCTCCTCTCCATTCCGTAGCTTCCTCATTCTGTTTAAAGCTACGGGAACCCTAGACCTTGAACCCAGACACACTGTTTGTGTCAGGATCAAACAGCAGGTCCTGAGGTCCCTCGGTGCAGAATCGACTTATTGACAATGCCATCCTGTTCTGAGAAGCTCAGGCATTGTAATTACCCGATGCATTTTGATATCACGATATTTGGATTCCACAGCAGCTGTCGATTGTCGATCGATGCCTGTGGGATTATACGCAGCACAGTAAGGTGTGTTGTTGGCATAGTGTTGCATTGTTGAATCATCAGAAGATTACAGAAATTGAGACTTGACAGGATCTCTCTTCACAAGAGGGCTAAAATGAGCACTGGGTTATTTGTCTGTGTGCACGATTTAGCTTTGCTTTCAACTTCAACAAGAACAAGCGTTATGATTATGATTCATTTCATATCCACATAGTTGTCATTTAAAAAAAAAACACATTCAGGACACACTGGTTCCACCCGAGATTTCTTCCTCCTGAGGGAATGTTTTCTTTGCCACTCTCTGTGGACCTTGTCCCTGGGACTATGTAAATCGCTTTGTGACAAGGCTCCTTGTTAAAGGAGCTATATAAATAAAATTGAATTGAACTGAACCATCTGTGACGTTTCCCTAGGTGACGTCCTTTAAATTGTAATGTCACGTATTTTCCTCATGTTTCCACAGCTCAGCTAGTGACATGTGACACAAAGCTCAGGGACAAATGTAAGGGGACAACATGCAATAGGTAAGGAGAGCCCGTGAAAACCGGAACGATGTCCTGTAGCTATCCTGGGCAGTTTGCTGGATCAATTGTCAGAAACATAAATTGCTTAACAAGTCTTTTCTTTTTTGCCAAAGATATGAATGTCCTGCAGGCTGCCTGCACAGCAGTGGCAAAGTAATAGGAACTGCTTACTACGAGATGGTAAGTCCGTAGAATCTTCCCACGGCCTGCTGTCCATGTTGTCAGTATGCAGGGACACGCAGGACCTTACCGTTTAAGAGCCAGTCAGCAATTGTGAGGAAAAGGAGGCACCAGCCAGTGGATCAGTATGTGTTTACTTATTCTGCACACCTTAGCAACATTCTAATAGGCATCAATGAGCCAACAATGAAATATACTGATCATCAGTTATTGCTGATCATTGGTGGTGTAATCTATCTCCGATTCCATGTGCAGTGTGAGTATCTTATTAATTGAGCTCAGGTTCTGTATCCAGTGTGACTATGTTTTAAACCGGTCTCTGGTTCTCTGTTCAGTGTGACTGTTATTCATCAATCTCTGGTTCTCTGTTCAGTGTGACTGTGTTATTCATCAATCTCTGGTTCTCTGTTCAGTGTGACTGTTATTCATCAATCTCTGGTTCTTTGTCCTGTGTGACTACACTATTCATCAATCTCTGATTCTCTGTCTTGTGTGACTGTTATTAATCAATCTCTGGTTCTCTGTCCAGTGTGACTGTGTTATTCATCAATCTCTGGTTCTTTGTCCTGTGTGACTACACTATTCATCAATCTCTGGTTCTCTGTCTTGTGTGACTGTGTTATTCATCAATCTCTGGTTCTCTGTCCAGTGTGACTGTGTTATTCATCAATCTCTGGTTCTCTGTCCTGTGTGACTACACTATTCATCAATTTCTGGTTCTCTGTCCAGTGTGACTGTGTTATTTGTCAATCTCTGGTTCTCTGTCCAATGTGACTGTGTTATTCGTCAGTCTCTGGTTTTCTGTCGTGTGTGACTACATTATTCATCAATCTCTGGTTCTCTGTTCAGTGTGACTGTGTTATTATCCTATAGAGCTGAAGCACAGAGTTCATTGCGATCGTTTATCCCTCCTTGTATTCTTGCAGCAGTCCAGTATTTGCAGGGCTGCCCTACATTATGGAGTGATAGACAATGAAGGAGGCTGGCTGGACATTACAAGGCAGGGAAGAAAGGAGTTTTTCATAAAATCCAACAAGCATGGGGTGCAGTCTTTAGGGTAGGTGCCACTGCACGCTGTTCAAAATATAGTGGAACGTAACATATCAGAAAAAAACAAAAACACTTTGGATTCATACTCTCTAGAAATATGTATATTATAAGCAATGATGGAAAACAGTCCAATGCAATCTGGTTTTGGCAGACCTTTAAATAAACGGATTGTTTAAAATTATTTGCATAAAGTCTCATGTTTTGATTTTATGGCTTTCATTTACAGAAAATACCAAAGTGCCAATGCCTTCATAGTATCAAAAGTAGCAGGTTAGTTTTTGAACCATCTGTAAACAGCTCATAATATTTAGACGCTAAAATGGCCATAGATTATATATAACATGCATCTGTCTTTTAGTGAAGGCTGTCACATGTGAAACTACTGTCGCACAGCTGTGTCCCTTTCAAAAACCGAGAAGGCACTGCCCCAGGTAAAGATTTTCACTGCATTCAACTTCTTCTGCAGTTGGCTGAAGGCCATGTCTGCAGACGGCTGTGGTGTCAACGTCACGTCTAACAAAGACGGACAGCTATGGTATCCAATGTAAATAACTGCTTTGTTAATGCTTTCAGACTGTACTGTCCTCGTAACTGCATGCAGGCTGACCCTGCCTACGCTCGAGTTATTGGGACACGGACGTATTCAGACGTGAGTTAGCCTGCCCTCCATCTGGCATGTTTGTGGGGGGTGCATCTTAACATAACTTTAGTTGAATTTAAGCCAAGGTGAGTTTTCTACAGAGACCACTGACACCTCAGTGTGTGTGGGGAGTTTCTTATGATGGCTGGGACCGTGTGTAAAGGAGACCCGTGAACAAAAATGGTGCTACAGTAAGTCTGTAAACGTGGGTGACGTTTTCAGAAAAGAGTGGAATCATTCTAGCTTAGCAGGTGAATCGCTGGGCCTCTCTCTACGCCACAGTGTCACTCTTTAGATTTTTCCAGTATTGTATATCCTGCTGTCACACTACCTAGCCAGACATGTATGTTCATTTTTAACTTTCTTCACAGATAAGCATGTATAAATCGGTATCTTGTTTCGCACATTGTGAAATGACAATTCAGCCATTTGTCGGCTTATAAGGACATTATTTTACCAAAATTTCTAAAGTTTATCTGGGGCCTCCAGATGTACATTCTTACCTTTATCTTTGTCCGAACGTTCTAATTTTCAGAAATCCAGCATATGTCGAACGGCTCTTCATGCTGGGGTTATCCAGGATGATTCAGGGGGCTACATAGACGTGATGCCTGTGGATAAGAAGCGACAGTACATCGCCTCATACCAGAACGGGATATTCTCTGAGAGGTAGGAAACACTGCGACCCGCCTTAGCGAACGTAGTGTGGCTGGTACTGCACCGTGGACCTTAACTCTCATCTTGGCACTTGCAGTCAGAGAACAGAGGTTTTACTCGTACCAGCCTTCGCGGACGGGACCGCCTGTCACCCGCAAGCCGATTAAAAGCCGATTAGTAAAACGGTACCACTAAAACACTGGGCCTGCAGCTACCACATGATGGAAAATGAGGGGTGGCTCTCACCGAAACTTGGACGCCTGATAGTCATCAGCATTGCCAAGTCCAACATAATGGAGACGTGCTTAAATATGTATTTTCCTTGGTATGTGTGTTGTGTGCTTAGAGTTTTCAGTGTTGTGGAGCGTTAAACCCTGACTCCACACTCCAGTTCCTGTTCACTGAAATGAACTGTATTTTATTTGCACTGAGTCAAATTTCCCCCCCCCCCCCCCAGCCTGCCGAACCCCATCGGAGGCTGGGCGTTTAGGGTGTTCGCGGTCATGTGAGGCAATGAGGCGGACGCTTGTGGGGAACCGAGAGGAGGCGGCACCTTCAACCGTGAGAACATCTTCACGTGTTAGAGCTCCACGCTAATCTGGAGCCATTTCCATGCCGTGGCCTAAACAAGGAGTACTGACACCTTCACAGTTCAAGGAGAACGGCTGTCTTAGTGCAAGTGGACTGCTCAGTTAAATGTAAACATGTATGGTGATCTTTGATTTTTCTAATGTATTTAGCTGTAATAGACTAAAAGTTCTTCGTGTTCGGTGGTGTTACACTTTCGAATATCTGAAGCTGACATCTAGAATCCGCTGTCAGTGTATGTAATGAAGTGATCTTTCCCTTTCCCCTCCATTTATGGAGTCTGAACTGGTCTGAACTGGTTTGATCAGGTAATGGAGATTGTAGCTATACCGATACCTGTCAGCATTATCTAATGGAGCATTTTTCTGTTACTCAATGGCCACTTCCCGTCCGGAGCGAGCAGGATTGTGCCTTAACATTGCTTTATTGTAATTTTTTTTTATTTTATTTTGCGTCTTAAAAGTGGGACGTGTTGCATTTTATTTTTATACTTTATTACAAAAGCCATTCAGTGCGAGGATGCTGTTAAAACCTGGATTATGTTTGCAGACTGACTTCGCCTCCTGTTACCGTGTGACACTGTAAAATGCTCCTGCGGGTCAGGAGGTCAGGACGACTCAGAGTGACGAGTCCTCCAGATGAGCGTGGACCCGTGTCACCACACACATCATCTCCACACGGTCCATAAATGCATCTTATTCATACCCTTCATGCTAAAACGCTGTCCCTGGGTTTTTCAGACAACGTATGTTCTGCCCATAACTGGAAGAACGTTCTCAATTTATCTTAAAGCACTAAGCTGTTTATAGGTGTTATATCATTTTACCTTATGAGCATTTAAAGTTTATAATCTTCTGGTGGTCGCAGTTTTCGATGTCTATCGATATATCTACTACCTCATTTGGTTAGGAATGCTTTTTTCTGTTAGCAATGAAACATTTCTGAAATGTTTCATTCTCCATTTCAGTGACAGCCACATACATAAATCGTCGCTCACGCTACTAACACGGCTGTGTAGTTTACCGGAACGAGGCAGGCTCTGCTCTTTCTTCACGAGGACCAGAACCTGGGTTTCCTCCCGGAGGCCATGATGTTCAAGCTACAAGGATGCTGCTGTGTCTTTAAATAGCCTGCAGTGGGTGTGGCCTGCAGCTGACTGACATGCCAACCAAGGAGTCCCCCTGCATTGTGCCCTATGCTGCCTTGCCCCCCCTCCCTCATGACCCTGTCTAGCACATATTTGGAAAACAAATGTACAACACTCTCTATGTATGTCTTGTAATAACACTTGCAGTGTGTAACACTCTCACTGTCTGGTTACACTATATGACACATTTTGGAGATGTCTTAATGACTCTTTGTGTGTTACTAGAAAGTTCTGGTCCATTCTGGAATGAGACAGTTTCTGTTTGTTTATGCAGCTTCAGGTTCCAGATTCATTCATTTTTGCCACTGCCGATTCCATATTCAGCATGTCAGCTCTGAGAACCGGGAGAGGACCCGGGTTCTTACCCTTCCAGAACAGGATTACTGGAGCGTGCCGCACCTTGTGCCCCGTGCTGGCTGTGCATCAAGCTCAGAGACAAAGAGCCACATTATGTATGTCGATTTACATCTTGCCTTGCTGGGTATGGGGTTGCTAAGCTAGCAGCGGCTAAGCCTCACTGCCAGAGCATAGCTTCCACATGTTGCTCCGTTCAGCTTGGGCCAATCGGTGACGTCACGAGTGGCTTGACTACGTCACTATGGCGCTAATGCATGGCTATTTAACGCGCTGTGATACAATTATATCTGCGCGGATGAAAGAGAGATTGTGCCGGCCTCCTCTTAGCTTAGGAGAGGGAACACGAAGGCTTTTATGTTGCCATGGAAACAACCTTTACCGTGGAAACAATGTTCCAAATGAATAAACCTACGATCCGAACGAACACATGGAGGCGTCATCCAATATTTTGTTGTGTTGCAGTGCATGTGTGTAGATTGTAGGCATGCAAGTCTTTCTACTTGCCAACGAGCTTGTGGCCCGAAATCTGATGGTGTCATGCAGGATACGCCACACCATGCTGGGAGTTCTGGGATTCCACCTTCTTCTTCAAATGGGGGAATGCCTTGGTGGGCTGTTAAAATTCACAGCCCAGTCCCAATAGGATGACAGTGAACAAGGAGCTGAGTAATGCAGGAATACTATGACTGGACCCCCCCTCCTCTCCAGATGGACCCCTCATCAAGTGTCACACAAAATGAAGCATTAAAGTAGGGTGGGTAAACAGTCTTCCTACTCTACCCAGTTTTCCTGGGTAAAAAAAAAAAAATGACTCGTTGTTATTTTAAGTTATTCAAATTATTTTACTTTTGTGGTTCATTAAACATCGGCCACTGACTGATCTTAGTGAAAATGTAAATTTAAAGAACCCTATAATTACAATTTGGCTTACATACTAGTTATTAATTGCATTTCCTAAGGGAACTGTATCTGTCCGTGTCAGTCTGCTTTGCAATGCTCCGCTCAGTGTGACGATGTGATGTGTGTGTGTGTGTGTGAGTGTGTGTGTGGGCTGGGATGCCCTGATGCATCCAGATTAAACAAGGTTAACTTAAATCAGCCACTTTCACTGCTTGTGGAAATACTGGCTTCATTTTGTGCAAGTTTTCCATGTCTAAAGTAAACTGATTTCTGTGGGAAATTCATGGAAAGTTTGTCCTGTAATTCTGTGGCACTGAGTCTGGAATGAAGTCTAAGCAGATATTATGTTGAATATTTTGAATGGTCTGTACTTATAGGCAGTAAATAGACTGAGTCTGTAGGTTTATTTCACCAGTTCCTTATAACTCTGTGTTTTGTTCCTAATGTTCTTTACAGGAAGCGATATTCACTTTCTGATTGATACAATTTCCCATAGGATTTTTATTTTTATTTTCTTAACTACTCTTTTAATGATGCGAAGGGCCTGTTGAGGAATATTAATGACTTAGACAGGTGGGGGCTATATCTTTTCCTGGTAATATTACTCTCAAAATTCACTAGAAACCCAGTCATGTCTACCACTCCCACAGGGTGCCTTAGGACAATCCTAGGCATATATATGGCCAAAAAAAGTTAAAAAGGGTTTTAAAAGTGGTGTTTTCAACAGGATCTGATGCCTGAATATCCAGATTTATTTGCTAATTCTTCAGCTGGGTGAAATTAATTTTAATACACTATATTATTTTTTCCAAAAGTGTCTAGTGGCATTGTTTGTTAATTCCTTCACAAATCATCCGTCCATCTTCAGGACAAATCACCCAGCCATCTTCACATACCCCAGTGAGGATCTTGCTTGTAGAATGCCAAGCAGGTCAGACCAGACTTCATTTTCCAGGGCCACAGGCTCTGACTCATTTTGTGGGATGCCTGGGGCGGATCAAGCCTGCTGGAACATACCCTGGGACTCTGCCCAGTGGGAGGAGACTGGGGCGGCTCCCTTGGGAGCTACCCTGCTGGCATTCTCTGGAGATGCTTCTTCAGAAGGAGCAGTTATTCTGTTTTGAGTTCCCTCCAGATCTCCGATCTCCTCACTCTCCCTCTATGTGCAGAGAATCCTCGTTTTGACCACTTGTCCTTATGACCGTAGGTGTGGATGAGGAACTCGATCAAGTGGTAAACCATCATCTTGTTTGTAAGCTTCAGGCATCTGCTCACCATGGTCTTCCTGGCTCTTCCAGCCTCCTCACTGTGTGTCAAATCTAACTTACCGCCAAGTGTTATATGCTAACATCTTGGCTGTTCACTTCACCCGAGAGTAGAAAACACACAGCCTCACGCCAAAGGACACAGCTGCGGTTGATTATTGATGTTCGAGCTGTGCTGCTCTTGTACCAAGTCCACTTAGGAACATGTTTGTGTTAGAATATGGTGTTTTTTATGGACAATCCATGGTCTGTTGGCAGAATGCTCTGAACTGCTGTTTGGTGCAAACACTTGTTTACTGGGAAAAACTCCATCTGCAGAGCCCAGATCCTTGGACACCTGAGGGTTTTCACCATAGGGAGCTCCAGAGTAGGAGAGGTAAGGCCTATATAATTCGCTGAGGCTTCTTCCCCACCAGAGAGGTAACGTTTCACATCCATAAAGCCAGTGCATACTGCCAAGGTCCAGTCCATCCAGGTCCTCCCCCTGCACCCAAGCCCATCCTTCACCTCGCCGGTGACAGCCCTCAAAATGGGTCCATATAGAGGCTGGGGGGGGGGTTATCTGGTTTGCCAGATCACCATGTGCTCTTTGCTGAACACCTCAAAATCCACAAGTCATAAGAATCCTTATAAGAATGTGGTACAATCTGAATAAAGGTTGGATAGGGGATTTAACAATCAAGCCGGGGTCGCATCTCCATTTTAGTAGTTCGTCCATGGCTGTGAAATGCATTCAGTATACATGAAACCCCAATTAAAGTTATGTTTGTTAAATGTCACTTTCTACAACAATACACGCTGACACATTTCATATCGTGCTGATGAATTTCAGCAAGGACCCACAATCAAAAAATAAGCGTATCTGTAATAGCATTTGATGTGAAGTTCAGCAGACCCTTCTTGTCACCTAGCGCTGCCTTTTCACGCTCCGTCGGCCCATTAAACTAGCCGTTTGGCGACGCCCCCGGCTCGCCGAATTCCTCCACTTCCTGCATTGCTGAGATACTCTCCTTGGGTTGTTCCATGGCTGATTCTTAAATACCGCTGATGTCTGTCACGCTGTTCCCCGGTGGATTTTGTAGAAGGTGACTGAATCAAGGGCTCTATGAACTGGATGCTGTGTGCATTCGCGAATATATACCATTTGGTATTTGTGCAGAAAAACAAGTCACAGTTAAAATGTACAGTGAACTCCTCAGGAGAAATAGACCGCCTAAAGAGTTTTAGAGAACAACCTTAAGGCCAGTGACACGTAAGGAAATTTGCTATATGATAAGAGTCTCAGCAAAATGCTCCAGTGAGAAGCTACTCCCGGAGATGTCGATATGGGCGTGCTTTTGTATTTTATTGAAGCCTGCTCTGTTTCTTCTGGCTATAAAATTAAGCTTCCATTACTCACAAAGGCATACAATGTGATGGATGATTGTAGTGTGTCTTGGAAAAACACGCACTCGGGCTACCAACTCAGTGCCTGCAGATGGGGAATTATTGGAAATGTGTTTAACAATGCCTGCCATAGCATATTTACACTACTTAGGCAAGATACATTGTCCCCAGGGGATGTTTACAGACCTGTATTAACAATAACAAAAAAAATAACAATATTAAACATAAACACGCACTAAGTTAAGGGAGAAAATCGAATTTAAATAGCGCCATGGCTAATTGCAGCTCTAAATGCATGAAGCATTTGAAGATTGAACCTAGTAATTACACAGTAATCAACATATTAATTAGGTTGTGGTTCACCTGCAAATCACATAACTGTGCATCAGAGCTGGCAGCAAACAGCTCGCTAGTGCCCGCCAGATGAGGTAACCTCGCTGGTATTGCCCCTCCCCCTTTGATGTAACTTCCGGTCCAAACACAAACACAAACACAAATTCATTTTTGCACTTCAATTTGGATAAACCCTGAACGAGAAAATATTAACAATTTAATAGTGGAGTTAGTGGTAACTATTGTGTTGAAAAGAAGCACTTGTACAAGGTATAATATAAAATGTATGCATGGATTTCAGTGTTTAAGGATTTTGTGGAAGGAAAAAGTATGAAACTGCTGCTGTTATGCTTGTACGTGTTCCAATCTCCTTTTATCCAGCAAGGATGGCAGTGGTCTTTATAATGGCAGTGGTCTTTATAATGGCAGTGGTCTTGAGAATCCTTAATGGTAACCTGGGCCTCATTTATCAACATTGCGTAGAAAGAGCTCTAAATTCTGTTGCACGCATGGAATTTCGAATGTGCCTGCACACCATTGATAGATGAGGCTCCAGGATTCAATATATACTGAAGTGAACTTTGTGCAGGGTGGTCCTCTGGCTCTGCTGGAATTTTAAGACCTTGGTCTCCCATCTAGCATGTTGGAGACTCTGTTCTAGTTCTGTTTTCCTACTTCCTGTTTCTTCATTATTGTCCTCTAGCTGTGCCAATTCTCCATTCTTGAGTCTTCTTCATGCAGACCGAGTCTGCAGCCCTACGACCCAGTGGCTGTCTGTTTCCAGCAGAGTTCGGCCCAACAGCTTCAACAGTCAGGCAGAGGTCCTAACACGGTGCCTAGGATGGTCTGGGTTGGGTGCTTGCTGCTAGTGATGAGACAAATGAGACTTCAAAACCTGTGGTGGGTGGGAGTATCCTGAACTAACCAATCAATTCTGGTGCTAAGATTTTGAAGTCTCATTTGCCCCCTCAGTACTTTTTTCATCTGCGTCATATCAAAATCTTGAAACAATAAAATGCTTTTACCAAACTCCTCAAGTCCAGCCTTGACAGTGGCATCTTGTGTGACAAATGGAAATGGCCTTCTCTTTAAACAAGGACAAATCTATAAGTGTGGTTTACAGCCACGGCATATGGGAGCGCCCCAGTGATACAGGATTTCATATTTATCCACTTAAAAATAGTTCAGGGAAGTGTAGCGTTTATTGGCTGATTCACTACTTGGTATTGCGATGACATTTCAGAAAACCATAGCTATAAATGTGGGGTATGTGTCTTTAAGAGCAAGGGGAGTTGGTACACCTGCAGGGGGATATAGAGGGTCACACTCTCTTTTGATGACGTATGATGAAGCCGTTCGGTGCCAGAGTCATCGTGGCGTTTCATTGTACAATGTGATAGAACGACATGGCTTATGGCCAATAGCAGTCCTGTCTAAAGAGCTGTTTTATTCAAGCATTCTTAGTTGTTTTCCGAACTGGAGTAGCCTGTCCTTTATTCAGGTTTCTACAACATTTATAAAATTCCGCTGTGAATGACTGGATTTCAATAAACATATGGAAATAGAGCATTTTGTGTCAGAACAAGGTTTAATTACAGGAAAGCTGAAGTTATTACATTTTAAAACTAAATGTGTGCCAAACCATCAGAATCATGTGCACCGGAAAAGATACAGTAAGTAAACATTTATTATAAAATTGTGAAGACTATTTTGAAATTGTACACAAACATGTTACTCTGTTTAAGTTTCTCTGGTATCCTAGTGTCTCAGTTGTATAAAAACGGATTTAAAAAGTCAAGTACATCACTTTTGTTTAGCAATGAAATGCATTAAGAACATTTGGTAATTTTTGAATGGCCGTGATACATGACCTCATTAGTCTGGAAAGAAATCTAACGCAGATGGTGGGGATGTGTGAAACGCTATGAGAATCACAACAATTAATAAATATATCCCATTTATCAAGGGTTCAACATTATATAACAATAACACTGGTAGAAGTTTTCCACTGCTAACCCTCAGCAGGAAGAGTGGTGGGAAGATGAGATGAGCCTTCCCTGAATGAGGTCCTCTAGGCCAAGTAACTGAGGGTACCTGCAGAACCGAGTACTTTATGAATCTGTCAGAAACCGTAAATTCTCGGTTTGTTGGTTAACCTGCACTGAGAAACATTTTATACACGGGGCGCAGCAAGGTTGTGGTCGGTCAAAGGTAAACTTGTGACCTATGATCCTCAGCAGGTCCTGGCCGACCAATAACAGCAGATCACTAATTCATTTATATATAGGATATAACACCCTACCCCAGGTAGTGCCCCAAAGCCCTTAACAAAAATTTTGAATTAATTGACATGATGCAAGATTAGGAACAACAAGCCGTGGAGAATTACTCAGTTCTTAAAGTTGTGGGTTTAGCATAGGTAAACACAGCAGTGGTGATGTAATTACAGTAAGAAAGATAAGTATGAAATATTCAGGGAGACCAAACCCCCAGTCATGCTAACATTATAGCTGGATAGAGGCCATTCGATTATGTTGGCCCTCTGTTAGGCTACCCCGAGGACCTACTGCTTCTCTGACGTAGACCAAGGCTGAATCTAAGCCATGCAGCACATGCTGGGAAGATCTTTGCTCTGGAAGAAAATGCATCCAGGCACGGGGAGCAAGAGCGAAACTCACAGACGATGAGTGCCGCCGCTGAGATATGACAACATGAATACTAACACATTCACGCAGTACTGTGCTCAGCTGCATCCAGCACTACTTTTTCTGGTGAGCCTGAAGAGCTGAAAGAGGCTGAAGTGGCAAAATCGCAGCTCTTCGGCACTCATTTGAATTCTGACCCCTAGTGGGCCTCCCTCAACGCGGCTGGCATACGGCACCATAAACGAGGCCCGCATCCCGCGAGAGCGGTGCTCCAGATTGCACACATTAATCAGGACCTGGCTTCTCCAGGTAGGTGAAGAGGAGAATTTTGAATTTGCCACTGAAGAGGCAACAAAACTGGTCTGATGTTGTATTTTTTCCAGGTATGAGTGCAGTTTTTGCAGCTGCATTCTCAAAGTGCTGTAAGGCAGAAAGGATGATATTTGTGCTTTCTGTCAGGTAAGAACTTTTAGTCTTTTAGTCTTTTAGTCTTTGTACTATGGACATATTGAATAATTTTGGATAAAGAGTCACTATATTCAATGAGAATATCATATGTAAATGAGATACACATACATCTCAATGAGAATTTAATTTACACACTACTTCAAACAAGGAGCATTGCCACATAGCACTTTACTGAATCCTCAGCCCAGGGTCCCCAGAGAGTAAGCCTGAGGCGACAGCGGCAAGGAAGGACTCCCCTAGACAAAGGAACCTGGTGAGGAGCCAGACTCAAGGGGGAAGCCCACCCTACTCTGGTTGGTACCAAGCAGTACAAGCTCAAGTTAAATATTATATATATAAGGTATATACATACTGTATATATATGAACAAAAATCCAGTGGGTGCCCAGTCTGAACTCATGTGACTTGCTGGCAAAAATGAAGGTGCCTGTTTATCATAACTTAATTTACACAACAAAAATACATGTTGGGGTAGATTCTTAAAAGACCCTGCAAGACGTTCATCTGCTGTCTGGAGCAAAAATGCAGCGTGCAATGTGCCAATTGACTTTGAGGTGAAATCAGCCAGTGTCATACATACAGACAAAACCATGGAGCTCATGAAAACAAAGAATTGCTTGCAGAGGGAACTTTAGGCCATTTTGTTTCATAATGTCTGTGTATTCTTGTGTTCTGTTTCACTGACTTTTATCATAATAGTTGACTTGAATGAAGGCACTCACCAGAAAGATGCTCATCGTAGCGCTGTTGCACCAGACCATCAATTAGACTGAAGAAACGGCTGACTTATGCCAGGGATTATGTAAATAATGGCTTACCAATTGGAGGTGAGAGGTAACGAGGGCAACAAAGTCGTTATTTACGTGTTGACTGTCAAGTTTTTAGAAATAAAATACATGTTTCTTAAAAAAATGCATTTTCAGAAGGAAAGAGCTGGACACAATAGTTATGTGAAGTATTGTAAAAAAAATCTAAGGCATACATGAGCATTACGTGAGCTGAAATGGTCTTCTTGAGAAGATCCCCCGTGGCCCTGAAACTGGGACACAGCCATGGGCAAGCCAAGGAGATAACCAGTGCATGAAGCACAGACTACATTCATTCCAGGAAAACGACTGGGACTTCAGCAGAAGAAAAAGTCCAAGGTGTGTAGCCTTAAACAACCCGTCATAACGACCCATCAATCAGCCCATAGCCAAGCACACCCAATACCTTTGACGGCTCCAGAAACCCTGCTGTTACAGAACTGACAGAGCAAAGGAGTCCAGCAGAACGAACGGTTTCCCAGCTGGTAAACAAACAGTGTGGAACACTGTAAAGAGCCATTTTTCAGCTAGGCGACTGCACTAGTTCCTTGAAAAGATTGGGCTGCTGTTCTTGACAAAAACGTACAAAAAAAAAACCAAAACAAAACTGTCTTATTTAAACAAATCTCAAAAATTACAAGCTGCACTTTCTACAAACAGAAGATTCCTGGCTGGCTCCAGAGAGGTCAACCAAAGTAAAGCGATACTTATAACATGGCTTAGGACAATATGACACTGTTAGGGGAAATGTTGCATTCTGGGAACTGACCTGCATCACTATACCCCTGTGGCCTTTCAATCTGCTGTGGACTGGACATAGGATTGTGGGTAATTGAAATAATTTGAATCCTGTTATGGCTGGTATTTTTTAACAGTTCCTGAAAGGTCCTTGTTTAAGAGCATACGTCTGCTAGCTGAAAACATGTCGTGCTTCGTTGCCTTCTGATAACAGCTTTCTAATAACTACCAGCTTTCTGTTTTACACATTCTGCTCTCTGGAGGAATGGTCTGGTTCTCTCCTTATACACAGGTTCAAGTTAATTTCCTTTTCCTCGGAGTGTCGTTTAATAATTATTCTCTTATACCTCCAAATATCAAAGGCTGTCAAATTCACCCAAATACTATTAGTTACATTTAATGATTTTTTAAGCTCAAATGTTATGTTCACACAAATATTTCTCATTGATGTATTAATTTAAATAGAAAAAAAACATGGAAGTAGTTATGATATATGAAAATGGAACAATATCCAGGCTAGCTACCAATATGTGCATTGACCTTTTGCTGTTAGTGAAAGGCCTGTACAAAGTCTTGTTGGTTACTAGTCAGATAACTATGGTGTATTTTTAATGATGATGATATTTCGTGTTCATTAGGTCCTCTTGATTTTTTTGGCCACGCTGCTGTAAAGAGAAAATGATAAAGAATTATTAAATGAAATGGAAAATAAGAAGTGAATCATGAAATGCAGCTAGTTGTTTGCTGTAAAATCATTTCATTAGCATGCATCATAAGGCAACTTTGCTTTGTTATGGTGAAGTGATTTGGTCGCTAGTTAGTGATTTTTGGAATCGACGTCAGACGATCTCCCAAGCACCTTGACTTCAGAGGTTTCTCCATTATGCAATGCACTCAGGCAAAGGCAGGACAACCTTCCCAATGTGTGCAGGTTGTCAATGACTGCCAGGCAGTTCTGTTAAACTTTGGAATGCAGCTAGAGTGATGGAAGATAAATGTTTGCCATGCAAATCAGCATGCTGTAAAAATCAATTGTTACCTATAAAATGGTCTTGCCTGAGAGCAATATAATTCTTTTAATTGTAGCAGTACAAGACTTGTGTATACATAAATATTTTGTTGTTAAAACAAATACAGGCAGTATTTGTTTTAATTGCCTGCAGGTAAAAAGCATGCCTGAATCTTGTTGTCTGGGTGTTATGGTGTGCCAGGTAGAGGGAGGAAGACAAGTGTCTTTGCAGTAGTGATTCGTGTCCTACATGATGGAATTTGCCTTTCTGAGGCATTGTATATACATGCTGGACTGCTGGGAGTACCAGGCTGATAATGAGCTGAACCATCTTCACCACCCACAATGCATCACACTGATACACTGACCAAAAATGCTTAGAGGCCCGAGACCTCACTGTACTCTTCTCTTCATCTTCTTGGGTTCCTCTTCAGAGAGACTGTAAAAACTGGTAACTATTCGTTCCATAAGATGGCTGTACAGTGATTTGAAGAGCTCACCATACAGGTATTGGATCACTGGTCAGATGAAGTAGTCTGTGATCTTCTTGGAGGTAGAAATCAGGGACAAGTCTAAAACTTCTCTAGAACTTCCTTTGAGAGTCCAGGTCTGCAGAATCTTCTTAACCCTACCAGGTTCAGAGTCAAGCAGGGTCAGTACTATCCTGTTTCACTTCCATAAGCATCACATCAGTTCTGAAAGAAGCTGTTTTCCCCAAGGAAGTAATAGCATTGGGGGGGGGGGATCCCAAGAGCGTCAGTGACAGCGTCTGGCTCCACCTACTGGCTAGTTACTGCTTGGTAATGTTACCTGGAGGCAAGACTGGCTCTGTTCTAGCGCCTACCTCTGGGTCTGTTACACCAAGGTTTCTATGGACAATGACTGAAACTGATGCTTTTGTCATACATTCCCCAGCAGGCCATGCCTAGAGTTTTCACAACCCAGCAGGGTGGCCACAACACTTGCGCAATCCCGTGTTCCATGTCAACACATGTTATAGACAGGTCTCGTTCTGAATGAGGTTTGGCCAGTAGGGGGCAGTGTTCTAGAAGCTACGCTCCAATAGCTGGCTGCCTAAATGCATGCACTCCTCAACTGCATGATGCCTTATACTCCAAGCATCAAAGCAAAGATTTTTTGACAGGCAGATGTTGCCCTGGCTGGTTTGTTGTGCTCAGCCTGCACCTGCACTTTTCACCCTCAAAATCTTAATTTTCTTTGTCACAGTATATCCTCCTTGAATGTTTAGCACATATAGAAAAGGAGCAAATTCTAAATGAAGTCCTTCCTTGCAAAACTGCTGCAAATAGCTTTCATTGCTTGATCACCAACAGACTTCAAAGCAGTGGATGTAAATTCAGGCCTGGTCACTCTGAATACCCAATGATGACTGAACACATACCCTGCTATATATGACCTTATGAACGATGGGCTAATTCACCATCTAACAACATCCTTCTGACAAACGACTCTTGATGTATCTACAAGAATATGTACTGAGAATACTAAAGCTCAATGACTGCAAAGTGTTGAGACTTGGACTCGAAATTCTTAAAGGGTTCAGCGGAAATAGCTGGAATTTCGAAGGATTTTGGAATGCACTGACCAAAAATTCTGATCAGGAAGATACACAGAACAAGTACAGATGAAGCAGAAGGATTAAACAGATGGAGAATAAAGATAGAGGAAATTCAGACAGGGTCTCCTGATAAAAGGCAAACCTATGAACAAACAGAAGTAGATATAAAAATTGTCTTATCTGTTAATCAACATAAACAGAAACTGAACAAAATCCATTTCTAAACAAACCTATTTTTGTTCTCAGACATATTGAGCCCTCTTAATTTGCTTGATCGCAAGTAAAGGTGCACAGTGTTTTTGGACATCTATTGTTTATGAATAACATGAATATACAATACCACTGATTCATTATAGCTGATTAAAATGCAACACAGATTGCACGTCAAGTCGTACACACTAGCTTTTGTGTTTCTAGGATTTGGATAATTGTGGTTCATGAATCATTTGTATATATCCCTGAATCCACACATGGGTGCACATGCTTTCCTTACTGCACCGTGCACATAGATAATCCGGTTAATCTCAAGTTATCTGTCCCAGTTCGTTGTCCTATTTAATGTTTAACAAAGCCCAGCTGTAAAGAAGATACTTTAGTCTACACAGTATTTTTTCGCCCGAATATTTATAACAGGAGAGAAAATACCACTGTTGCAAAGTAAAATTTCATCCAGGCCCATATATTTATGTATTTAGAGGAGGCATTTGGTTTCTTAGCATGGAATGTAAATAAAAATGTATGCAAACAGAACCTGCCCATGCAGTAATATAGTGGTCTGAACCTGGACAACACTGCTTAGGTCACCCTTGCCCATTTCTGTTTATACCTGAGTTCTATGTTTTTGCACAGATGATTGTAAGAAAGACGTTGATGTAAAAGAGAGTCTTTGTGATGGAGTACCCATGTGTGTCAGCCAAACCATTAAAGAACATTCGATCCACCGAGCAAGATTCCAAGTCACACATTGCTCACCTGTTTATTTATACCTCCTAAAGTAGTCCTTATAAAGAACCCCATAAATTCCAGCTGTTGCAAGACATTTATTAATTTAAAGTGCGTCTTCTCTCAGCTGTCATTCGTTTTACTGGTAATGGTGCATACGTCTCCGCTAAAACAGTGGCCTTTGTGCTGTACGTCTCTTAGCTAAACGGTGGCCTACGTGTCGTACTTAGCTAAACGGTGGCCTACGTGTCGTACTTCTCTTAGCTAAAATGGTGGCCTATGTGTCGTACATCTCTTAGCTAAACGGTGGTCTATGTGTCGTACTTAGCTAAAATGGTGGCCTATGTGTCGTCCTTCTCTTAACTAAACGGTGGCCTATGTGTCGTACTTCTCTTAGCTAAACCGGGGGCCAGGTGTCCGTATTTCCTTTGCCTAAACGGGGGGCCATTGGTTTTGCTTGTAAGATTGGTAGGGGGTTAGTACAGAAGTGGGGGGGGCCATAATAATGAAATGCATTCATTATGCAGTTTGTCTCCCCTCTCCCCTCCCCTTCAGTCTCTGCCCAACTTGTTCGGGAGGTGTCACCAGCATCTGGCGTCTTTGCATAATGTGCGATATCTTTGGGGGGGCGCTCCTGGATGGTACAAATAGCTTCTTTGACCTGGTAATTAGCCGGGAACGACAGCCAGTGGCTGCTGAAGAAGTGTCGGCCGCGATATCTACATAGATGCATAAATTATCATTTGCCAGACGATAATACGTTAGCCAGAGATGACTAGGGACCAAAAAAAAAAAAAAAACAATCGGGCAAGGTGGCGTCGTCCCAGGGGACTGCTGTATCTGTAACTCACACAAAGGCGTTTGTGTTTCTAACCTTGTGGGGACCTTCCATTCATTTCTATGGGTCTAACTTTAACTATGACAACTCTAACCCTTACTCAGCCCTAACCTTAGCCATAAGTAACACAACAAAATACAAGACTTTTGGTTCTTGTGGTTTTTTGATTGCATTCACAGATTTTTAGAAAATTGAGTTTTCCCTTGTGGGGACATGAGAAATGTATTACATATATGACATTTTGTCCCCACAACGTAATTTAAACACACACACACACCCACATCATCCATAAACCTTTTCAAACACAAATGCACATACACATACACACCGTACACGCAAACATGATGGCCGTATGCTCAAGCAAACGCATGCACACACATGCCGTTCCTCACCGGCGTGTCGGACCGGTAGCTCAGGCCAGAGATATGGCAGGCTTGACACGGGAATCATTTACGGTAGTCCTGAGAACAGCTGTCATTACGGGCAAGTAAAAAGGAATGCAATTAGGGGTGTCGGAGGCATGATTCATCGCCCTCCATTAAGCAATCTGCAGCGCGGAGAGGAACCACGGCACACGGAACACATCTGCAGGCCATCCGGTGCCCCCACCTGACCTCATCCTCTCCCCTTCTTCTTCCCTTCCTGCTCTCCCTTCCTCTCCCCATTTGCTTCCCCCTTCCTGCTCTCATTTCTTCTCCCCATCCTGCTTTCCCTTCCTCTCCCCTTCCTGCTCCCTCATCCCCTCCCTGTCCTCTCCTGCTCTGGAGGGCACACTGCAGGCTTGTCACTAGTAATAGGGTGTGAGCAATGAGGAAGTAAACAATTGACACCTCAGTGCTGTCACCTCTAATAAGATGAGGTGGGCAAAACAAGAGCCCCGGTGGAGGCTATGATAGAGACTGTCAAGCAAGGTACTGCACTTCCGGGCCAATGTAACAGTACCATGTCAAACGCTCCCGCATCGTCAGAATTGGGCCTGAGGACCCCGGGAGGTGGAAACTGGGAAAAGGAGAACTTTGTCAAGGTGTGAGTTTTAATTGTGCCCCATCGCTCACCCTCGGCCCCTCTCTCTCTTCTTACTCCCTTTCAACATCCCTTTCTGCCCCTTTCAGCCCTTTCTGCCTCTGACTTGCCTTCAAAGGAAAAGTCGATTCTAACATTTTTTTTTTTTTCTTCTGCGAACCCTGCGGGTAAGACTGGATCTTAGTGCTGTTATGTGATTCTAATTCACAGTAGGAGTATTTCAGCCTCTGATAGTCAATATCTTGCCATTACAGGCCATAGATATTCTATATAAAGTGGATGGTTGTTTTTCAGTAGCATTCTCCATGTGTGCTCCAAACAGCAGGGGGCATAGTGGTTAAGGATCCATGTTTGTTTTCCCTTAAGTATGCCGTTGGGAACCTGCAAGGTTTGTGAGTCCTTTATATATTTACTCTGCTAAGCAACCAAGCAAAAGTATGAGCGACACACCCTTTGTACAAGTGACCACAACTGCCGGCTCTCCTGCTGCCTCCCGCAGGTCTTGGCTTGCCTGCGCCCCCCCAACAAAAACACGTTACGCAAGATGGCTAACAGAAGACCTGGTGAAAGGTGAGTTTTCCCCACCTTGCCTCCCAGGCAGCTCTGTCGTTACAGGTCCAGCTTGTGCATATATTTCCTCCTAAGCGGGGAGGACGAAGTCCTCTCTTTAATACCTAGCATATCTTTCATGTCACCGTCATCATCGGCCTCCCAGAGTTCAGAGTCAACTGCCACCATGCAGGTTAGGTGGTGTCATGTGGTTAGAGTTTGGCCCTTGAGAATCTATCTGGTCATCCACTCATGACAAAAGGCAATCAGTGGTATTACTGGAGGACAATGCTTAGCCAGATTAAGCTAAACTATTTATACGTAGTGTGACCACCCATAATTCACAGCTAAAATTGCATGTCATCGTCACTGTCACTTACTTTAACCGATGTCAGATTTTCGAAAGAGGGTAAAGAACGTGGCCTACATTCCTGTCTGCTGTGTCACCGCCAGCAGTTCCCCTGACACTGAAGAGTCAAAGACTTTTTAGCTTAGACCGAATTTGACACTAAGTTCACGATGACCCGCTGGGCGGTATAAATCAGTCAAGGATGTTCGTGGGAAATTCACGGCTCCACCTTGATGGTCACGCGAGCAAAGACTGTGATTAATATGACTAGCAGCACGCCGCTGTTCGGGTGAACTTGCCCAATGGTCTCCCATGTCGTGAGGTAGGTGAGCCGGAACCTGTTTGAAAAACATGGGAGGCAACGAGCCCCTAGTCCTGACTCGTGACCTTCACGGATGGGAAGTTAGGATGGTGAGGCGGCCATCTTGACTCATTTCAAGCTGGGCTGGACAAAGTTTTCTGGATCTTTCCAGAAGCCATTGGATTCAGGGGTTGGTCTGGAGGTCAAGGTTTGTTGAATGGAGTGTCTATGTTCTACTGGGCAAGAGATTCTCAGCGTTCCTTCCTTTGAACTCAAATATGTGGCTCCAGGCAGAAATCAATGACCGTAATACAAAGCTGTAGTTTTATTGTAAATAATGAAGGTAAAAGGGGTCGCCACATACATGCTGATTACAGTCGGGATACACATCACTGTGTGCTAATGAGTGCAGAAATAGCATCCAGGTAATTCTGCAAGGAAAAAAGATGACCACCATTGGCTGTCTTTGTCACCAGGGTCAGAGTTGTTCCCAGGAAACGTCCCCTGTCTGGGCCAGTCACTGACACTGTTGCCTCTCCCTGAGGAAACCGCAGCTAAGGTTGGGTCCCTTGTTTGGATGCCTTAAGTGGTCTTCGGACGACGAGCCCGCCCGCAAACTGCCAAGCTTCCCATCATCCCCGGGGGCACCTCCAGCGTGCTGCTCTCTAATTGGTCACTTTGTGTCCGTGCCAGCCCAGCTAAGGGTGCCGGGAGAGGAGGCCAGGGAGAAAGAGAGCTCTCTACCAAATAAAGAAAGACTCTTCTCTCTTTTTACCCCCCCCCCCCCACCATCAGCTCACCTCCTTCCTTCTCTGTTCCCAGTGTCCCCCAGCAACTCCGCGATCGCTGAAAGGCTTTCAAAGTTCAGCCGGGTTTTAGGTTTCAAAAGCTGGGGCCGATTGATCAGGCCCATCCGAGGGGCAGGGATAATGCTGAAGCTTCCAGGCTGGATTTGAAGCTAAGGCTCCCATCTCTTCACAAGGCTGGGAAGGCAACAACAGGGCAGATAACAATAGGATTAAACATGCCCGAGTTATGTAAGCGTGAGCCTTGGAGTCGAGGTATGCAAACTTTCCAGCCCCCCCCAAAAAAAGAGAGCATGCTCAGTTCTACAGTCGGCAAGCCTCCACCATCATTGGCCAGGCTTAGGGTCATGTCAGACCCAGATTATTGGTGAATTTTACATTTATAAACCCGCGGAGCTTCTAATTTAACTGTGCCCCCGGGGACTTTAAAAAGCAGGATGGAATGTGGAAACAGATGTGGCCCCGCGTGGAGGAAAGCGGCAGTGCGCAGGCCAGCCACGAGCAACTCAGATACCGTCGCTTCTGAAAATTGGAGGGGGCAGTCGGAGGTAAGGCTCCAGCAGCAACAGAGGCTCGGCCGCTCGGAGGCGTGCCGGACGCCCTGTGCCAATCCACCAGTGAGCTCTGATCCTCTTTGTCCCCTAGCACCGGGAGCTTGGATGCCTCCCAGCGTACTTGTGTCCTTGGTCGGTGCTCACGCCTCTCACTTAGCGTTCCGATTCGCCGGCGTGCTTTTTCTCGACTGTGAGAGCCGCGCGCGGCCATTTTTTTTTTTTCTCATTTTTGGCCAGGTTCCGCACCAGGCACGCGGTGTCCTCCGGCTGGCTGAGACATCTATGGAAATCTGGAGGTCTTTCATGGGGGTCAAAATTAGTCAGTTGGCAGTGGAAGACAGCCAGGATTTGCAGTCCGTCTCGGGGTCCGTCCCTGACCCAGAGCATGTTCTGAACACGAGCGACCTCACAGCTTCCTGCCCTGCTGTTATCCCGCCGATCTGCGTTCCAGATGAGCCCCAACTGCACGCTCTGTTGGGAATCTCCACGCTTGCTCTCTCGTCGTTCTCATCTAGATGCCCCATTTATTGACCGTGAGACACTACCGATAACCGAGACCCCGGCCCCATCCTCATTTGTCAGAAAGCCAACTCGACGGACTGAGGAAGTCAGCAGACGAACATGGCCGTCGTTCCCAGCGGCACCGTCGATAAACAATGCATCAGCCTGGTCCGTAAATCCAGCTGAGGGATATTTAGCTCCTTGGCTTCAGTGTTGGCATTCAGCTCCTGGCTTCAGCACTGGGATTTAGCCCTGGGCTTCAGCAGCCTTCCTCATTGGATGAATCACACCGTTGTTGTGTTTATCAGCTGCCATTCCCTGGAATAGTGATGCCCCCGCCCCCCCAACCCACACCTCTGCCCACACAAGGAAGTCGGGAATAGGTGGACCAGCTTTTAGGAAGTCGGTGAAAGGATGGAGGAGCTGGCGCACCCACACCCGCACGCAAATGTACTTATGAGCGTAATGCAAACATGCTCGCAAACTGAAGCAGGTACATGGGCATATTTTTAAGAGTAGCATTTCTAAAGGAGTGCAAATTTTCAAAAATAATAATAGTTTTCACATTGGTATACGGTGTGTTTATTCCTGCGTGTGCACATTTAAGCATTCCAGGTTACACAAAAACAAAAACATCATGTATTCTTCTGGCAGCAGCTGAGAGGTTACCGGGAATAACATTAGCATGTTCCTCTGTAATCATCGTAGAACCCAACAGCTGGCACCGAACAGCGAATAGTGACCCATAAGATTAAGCACAACAGAATGCTAACAAGGTCTCAGAGCTAAGCGCGGCCATCCCACCCCAAGGGTCTTTGCCTGAGAACACAAAACATGTTTATAAATCTTTTAGAAATGGGCCAGCCACGGGTCTGCTCGACACCCGTTGGACAGGTTGGGGCGAACTCCTGTTTCAATTTAAGTTGTCTTCTTTGGTTCGAGCCCTCACGTCTCTGGAGCTGCATTTAAATTCCTGCGGAAACGCGGCCACGGCGGTGTTCCGGTCGGCCCCATCGCAGTCAGGGCACTGCAGGTTCTGAGCATGGGTCTGCATTACTCCTTTGCTTCTGGTACGCAGGGTGCCCCAGTTAGCCCAGCTCTTAGCAGGTGCTTACATTGCACCAATCGACTTTCTGATTGGTCGCTGGACTGATGATACTGACTTGGCTAACTGTGATTGGCTGACAATTCCTTGACGAGGTATTGCTCTAGAGTGACCAGCTCCTTTACTTCTTGTTCAGAGGCATTTGTTGCGCTCTCTCTCCCACTGGATTTTGACCCTTATTTACACCGTCACTTGTATCTTCCTTTTCTTTCCTCTCTCCCTTTCTCCCTTTCTAAAATTAAAAGACCGCCCCTTGGCCTCTGTTTTCTGTGAGTACACTCAGGCTTAGGGCGCTTAATAATGACTTTGCTTGCTGGTCTTGCTTCCGAGCTGTAAACTAACAGACCGAGGTCTGGCTGTGGCATATACTGACAGAGCTGGTTCTGCCCGTTGTAGGTGCTCTGGCAGTTCAGAAGGCATAACGTTTGCCTGGAGCCTTGAGAGGTGTCATTTCACTCGTGTGCCCCAGCTATGCAGGGAGTTTGCATGTTTGCCCGGGTTTACTCCATGGATATGATGAGCTAACCTGGGCATCGGTCTTCAATCGGCCTGGCAAAGTGTAATATAATTTAGATATAAATCAGGAAATGCATCCATCTTCCAGTCACAGTGAGCCTGATGCTTGTCCCAGGAAGCACAAGTACATGACACTGGGGATAGGATGCCAGTCCATCACAGAGCGCACACACCCACACACGGTCATGAGCTATGGCCAGCTGGAGATCCCATTCATCTATCTGCATGTCACTCGATTGTGTGAGGAGTACCTGAAGGAAACCCTCGTGTGATGGGGAGAACATGCAAACTGCAAGTAGTCTTAAACTTGCCACTGTGGAAGGCTGAGGCAACAGTGCTTGTCAGAAAATGAAATGATGGGATGATAAAATGAATTTGAAGGTTTTTCCTGAACATTCTTCAACAGGAGACAATATTTTTGTATCTTTTCATGCTGAGCACAGAACAAACTGAACACGGGAAGATCTTGCGTGAAAATCTGTTTTGGAAGAAGTCCAGAGTTTAATAAATCGAGAACTTTCAAAGCGGGACCTCAGACTGACTCGCATCACGCCTTTCAAGTCTTTCTCCCTTGGCAGGTTAGCCACGCCCAGACAAAGTGGGTAGTTCCCTCCGACAGGCAGCCCCAGGTGCACAACGGCCTGTTGAGCTGAGTCCTGTGGATGAGTGACGGAGGCCACCCCGCCCTCCGCCAGGTGCCAGGGATGGGAGGCAGCTGCCAGTCGACCCTCTCTGTGTCGCCACCAGCTCAGGCTGCCAGCAACTCCCCCCAACCCCCCCCGTGACAAGTTCATCTCACCCTCGGGCAGGGTGACAGCGTCCGCGGTGCCCGCCAGCGGCCGGGGCCAGGTCCAGTAGCCCAGGGACATGCTGTCGGGCTCCTAGCCACTTGGCACAGGCACTCGTTTCCTACGCGCACTAAAAACCAATTACCAGCTCTGGGATTCTCCTGCTACGGACTCATTTGTCAGCTAAACATTCAGATGAATGTGTCCTAATGTCTCCGCTGACTTCTCCTTTAAACGTGACATGATGCTTTGTAAATATTCAACAATTAAACTGGAAAAGGAACAGTAATTGGAAGAGCGGCTGGAAATATGAATTGGAACGCATAAACACGCATTATGTTGTAAAAGAATACCTTGGTTTAATGCCATGCCATCCCTTCTTTCTTTTTATTTCCCTCATCGAACACAGGAAACCGACTGAAATTGTTTTCAATGCCAGAGTCATCACTCTGAGGACAACTGATTATTTTCCAGGTATGCGGAAATGTTAATATTATGTGTGAGTTAATTCACCTCTCAAAATGCTTATAACTTATCTATCCACAGAGGAAAGGCACACATTCCCAACCGAATGTGTCCGCTTACGCCACGCGGATAGCGAAACGGCACGGTTCGGAAAAACGTGAGTTAGCTCTGGGTGGGTGCGAAAATCTCCAATGTGTACGGGACGTCTCTTAAGCTAGCATGGCTTTGGTGTCGACGTTTTATGGGCGATGCCTTCTTAAGGGGGGGTTGGGGGATGAAATGCTTGAAATTAAACTCTGGATTGCTTGCACAGAAAACGTCACTTCATAGCATCACCCTGAGCATATCAGCTCATCTGTAGCAGCAGCATAATCTCAGCCAGGTATGATAAATCTGTAAATATGTATATTAAAATATTCAGCATGGGGCTGTGTATGCTGGCACTGTTCTGTGACTGATATAAAGATATTCCTTGTCATTTCATATGTAATCAAAACAGCTGAGTCAATGAAATTAGCTGCAGCATGATAGCGTAGGATTTATGTGTAGGACACGTCATCTATATACAGAATGTGGGCCTATTATAGCTTAGCATCATGGGTAATATAGTCATACGCCGTTTTCTGATGCCTTCTAAGTCAAGTCTCAAGATGCAGCAGATAATTATCAGTTTCATGTGCATATTTTACTTGCAGCCTTGATTATTTATGTTTCTCTTCCACTAAGAGGTCTATCCACTGCTTTCCAGCAGTGTATGTGTGTGGCATGTGCCACTCTCTCCCCAACCACAAGCTCAGCAGATCACAGACAACCTCATCTGGTTCTCCTGACTGCACCCATTACAGGAACAAAACTGGCCTCGTTTTCCCGCCCCTCTCTCTCTCTCCCTCTCTCTCTCTCCCCATCTCTCTCCCTCTCTTCAGATGTGCCCCACGTTTCATATGGTGCCCATCAGACATGCCACCCCACTCCTCCCCTCCCCCAACGGAACATTTCTAAAACCCCATCCCTACCCCCCTCTCCTTTTTGCCCCCCCCACCCCCCCCCCCCCCCCCCAAAACCATTTTTTCAAAAAAACCCCCCCCCCCCCATCCCCAATATTTTTTCCTGTGTTATTATATTGGTG
>JAACJT020000079.1:85284-95644 GCA_009936485.2 Gymnarchus niloticus
AACCAGAGATGTGAGGGGCGCTTGGGGGGCGGGGGGGCGCGGGGGGAGGAGCGGGTGGGGGGGGGGGGTGTGTCTGGGTGGGGGGGGGGGGGGGGTGTCTGGGATTCTGGGTCAGCAGGAGCGAGGTGCTATGACTGGCACTGCAACTGGTTGAAAGCCACTTTGTGTTCAGGGCTGCTATCAAGCTAGCAAAGGGCAGGATTCCCTAAACAACAGGGCAGCGCACTGTCTGACTGAAAATCTGCTCACATAAACACAGTATCACCTGCTGCATCGCCTTGGCACTGGCAGGGCATAATTACTGACATTAATGAAGGATGACAATGCCTTTAGAGCCTGTTGGACTTGTCCACTAGGGGGCGTCATACCCATCTACAGTGAAAAGGGGGACATCGACAAGTCACCCTCTGGGCCCACTGTGGAGCCAGTCTAAGGGCCCTTTAAACAGGTGGCAGCAGTTGGCATGGTGGGTACGGTGCCACCATGCCAGTCGGGTCGTCACACGGCTGTCCTGAAAGACCTAAGTATCACCGGACAGCAGTGGGCCATCTTCCTGCCAGTTCTCAGCCACCTTACTCTTCTCAGGAGAGGAGGGGCCGCCCTTTTGTCTTGCCGCGTCGTGCCTCATTTCCCTTCGATTCGACATTCCATGCCAGTCAGCGCTGCACGTCCCGCTATATTTTAGCCGTGCACGATGCTTGTTTAATCCTTTCTTGTTTGCGGGGCTCTCAGCCACGCTGTTTGGGCTGTGAACATTGCCGAAAATATTCCCGGAGAATGGAAAAACGAGCTCTCAGAGCTGTCTTTACCCTGTCTCAGTGCACGAGGCAGCGTGAGCGGAACCATCCAACCTGTCAGTCACCTGGAGTTGTCCTGGCAACAGGATAAAGTCTAAAAATAAATGTTTTGGCGTCGGATACGCGTTTAGCCTCTTCGCGCCAGCATCTGATGCCCGGATAATTACACTGACATACGAGTCCATTCGGCAGCTCATTAGAAGCGGCCCCTTTTCGGCTTTAGTTAAACGGTAACGTCACCTGTTGCTAATTGTCATTTTTTCAAGAAGCGAAGCCCTAACGGTGCCGATCGCTGGTCACTGAACCTGTTTGTAGCTAGCTAGCTAGCGCCTCCCACAGAGCCGGCGGGGAGGGGGCAGACCACGTTAAAGCCGCATAGATTTTAACAGCCGCGTGACTTCAGTGCCTTGAGTTCCTTTTTCTTCTTTTTTTTTTCCGAGCTATGTTTTTAAAAAAATGAAAGACAGTATAGACCCCCCCACCACCACCACCACCACCACCCCCACAGAAACGTTCTGGAAACGTTTCCTGACCAAACCGCCGTCAGCAAGAGGAAAAAAAAATCATAATAAAGCTCAGAGGCAAGGCCTAGTGTGTTCAGCTGATGGCTTTCATGTTAACAACTCGCAGTGGAAGATGAAGCGTGTGCCGGCACATGCAACACGGAGAGGCGCGCACACACACACGGGCCCGCAGCCGGCGTCTTCAGAGCGTCTGAGAATCCAAAAAACCGGGCTGGGGGGGGGGGACTGCCTCAATATCTTATTTCATCTCTTGCATTAATTTGAGTCTGTGAACAACAAATGATTTTCCCAGAGCCTGTGAGAATTTTGTTGTCTTTCATGTGCTGCTTGTCTATTGATTAATTGTATATATATGGAATATGCAAAAAAAAAAACTAGTCATGTTAGAAGGCAGACTGATTAAATATTAAATAATGCAGAAATCATTCTGTTACCTAGAGGGATGCTATGTCTTTCTTCCCGATTTTTGTTCACACTCACAGTTCCTTTCAAGAGGCCCCGCCAGTGATCCGAAGGCGTGGATTTTACTGGGAGCGGGCAAAGACTTTATTTTTTGAGATTCCCGCTGTTTACTCAGAATTCACGAGGCGGTCAGGTCACGGAGAATACCAACACGCCCCCGTGGTCCACACTAGCGCTGGCGGACAGCAGTGTCGCACACAGGATGGGGGGAACGTGCTGTGGGGGGGGGGGCTAAGGATAGAGAGGTGAGGGAGGACGATTAGGGATCGTATTTGTGGAAGGATGAAGGGTTAAGGTTAGAGTGGGGGTGTGAGGAGGAGGATGGTCACCCACCTACCAGCTTTCGCAAAAGTGAACGGGGGGGTGGGGGCTTTCCACTGAGACACCATCGACAGCATGGCTGCACCTCTACCCTAAATCATGGGCCAGCGGGTGGAGGCGGAAGGCAGGTTGAGAGAAAGGCAGCTGTGTTTCTTTAGCAGTGTGTGGTGTCCTTCACATTCTCAGCATCTGGCTTTGATTTTCGGGGAACCACCCTCCCCTGGGTGGCATTGCCCCCCCCCCACACACACACACACACACGGGAGTGTCAAAGGCTCTACTGTATTCCAGGTTCACAGAGGCCGGGGGGGTAACTCAGAAAGGGCGGACAGGAGCGACGTGATATTGAGAGACCCTCTAATTCAGTACAGTGATAGAGAGACAGAGACAGCTGGTGGTCACCGCCACTGTGTCCCTCTTCAGACCATCCAGGATGGTCTGTAACTGACAGGCAGGGGACAACATGGCGTACACACCCTCAGGGCATCCATACATACCTCCATGTTTAGAAAAGTAAGAACAAACAGCAATAACACTTAAAGGCCTCCACCCCCCACCTTGGTTCAGGGGCTCGACACCCTCCTGCACGCCCACTCACTGCTGATCTCGTTCCACAGGCAGAACCGCCAGCGTTAATCGCTTTTAACGAGAACCTAAATCATCCGGAGTCTTTCTCTTTCTGTTTTTTCTCACCCTCTTGTTTTCTAAGAGTGATGAAAGCAGCTGTCCTGATTTGTCCTGGTTTTCCTCCATCCTATTATGAGCTCTCTTGTGCTAAAAATTAGCTCTCTCTTTTGAGTTTGTTTTTAATTTTCAAAGCCTACTGGAACCTATTAGCATGTGCGCTTTGCTAATTTTTCCATGTGTAAATATACGATTAGCTAAAAAAGGCATCATTTGTTTCACATTCCCAAGTTCCCCAGCGTACTGCTCGGCACCCGTTAAACAGAAAGTATGTTTGTTAGCCTAACTAGCACATGTGTCGAAAATAAACGCCCAGCTTAGGACCATTAATAAGGAAGCCACTTGCTTTTTTCTGTGTTCCTTTCATTTGGCCGCTTCTGCGAATTGTAAGTTCCGTGTTTTTCTTTTGTTTTCGGTTCAGTCCTCTAATCCGGTCGGCAGGACGGCGGCACTTGCGTGGGGGCGGCGTGTGCCGGATGCGAGCGTGGGACCTGTCATTGGGCCCCGCCATATCGAACGGGCAGTGGTCCTCCACGAGGCTGCAGTCCCACTGCTACCTAGGGATACGCGTGAGGGAAAGGGGCAGGGGGCTGAAGAAGGAGGAGGAGGGCATGAAGTTGGGGGTTTGGTCTAGCAGCCTGATGGGCCCGGGTTCGGTTGACAGATATAATTACAGAGAGGATTCCCCTTACCCAGGTGTTATTCCGGTAGCTTCAACCACAGCAGTTTTGGCGCCTCCCATCCCGGTGGAAAGGGGTCTTTCCAAAGTTTGCACTTTCCAAGCTGCTGCTTTGTGCTTCCCCCAGGCACAACACACATGTGTGACATGTCCCAGCTCATGTGGTTCACTTGGGGTGCGTGTACACTAAGTTCATATTATGTTATGGGGACAAAATGTTGACAGGAGGTAATAGAAACATTTTTAACTTTTGGGGGACATTTGTCATGTTAATTTTATAAAAATCTGTGAATGCATTCAAAACACCAAGAGCCAAAAAGTCTCATATTTTGTCGGGTTACTTATGGTTAAGGTTAGGGTTCGGGTTATCATAGTTAGTTTTAGGGTTAGGCCAATAGAAATGAATGCAAGGTTATCGCAAGGTTGGAAATACAAACGTCTGTGTGTGTGTGTCTGTCACCCTCAGACTTATATTTGTTCAAGCAGATTAAAGTTATCCTAAAACTTAATCAGATAAAATCGTGAATTTAAAAATAGAACCTTAGTAATGGGCAATAAGTTGTCATTATTCTGAGTCCTTCCATTCGTGTTTTTTGGAAACCCCTCAAACCGAAATCGCCCCGACCAGCAGAGGCTATTGAAAGCAGGTGTTGACAGTCGGCCACCATGCGACGTGGGCGGAGAGCCATTCGGACATTTTGCCGAAAGGCCCTTCTTCTCCCACGAGAGACGTCCGCCAACCGTGTTTATAGGAACCAGACCCTAAGCTGCCGGGGAGACTGGGCTGACGGAATCTATTCTTTCTTACGAAAGCGTGTGTGCCTGGCTGTGTGTGTGTAAAACACAAAGACGATAAAAGGTATTTTCCGCTTCAGCGATACACGCTGTCAACAAGAATGAATCACTTCACACCCTTTGCGTCCAGAGAAAAGTTTGATCTGCGTTAATATGCAAATATAGCGTATGCACTCAGCATTTTGTTTAGAAATCTCCCCCTTTCATGTTAAGCAATTAAAAGTGCAAACATTTTTTACTCTCTGTGCTATGAATATTGTTAACTGTGGCACTGATATGTATAAATGGAAGGATGCATTTATATTGCCAGTGTTAAATTAGGATATTCATTACTTTTTTCTTTGTTTGTTTCTCTATTGCATTTTTTTTCAGCTCCTGAGAAGGAATAGACATTAGCACTGCATTAGCACATGTTGCTAATTCTCCCCAAGCCACATCTCTGCGCATTCTCTAAGCCACAGGTTGACTGAGACGGTCCCATCCTCCCATGATGACCTTTGACCCCTTGACCCCAGCCTCATACTGTGCACACCTGCTCGGCAGCAAGAGGCATTCCCATACGTGGTGAGGAGGGTGTAAGAGGAGTCACCCTCTTGGAGGTGGGGTGTGTGTGTGTGTGTGTGTGTGTGTGTGTATGTGTGTGTATGTGTGTGTGCGTGTGTGTGTGTGCGTGTGTGGGGAGGGGTGATGGTCAGGGGCCTCTCAGGCCAATCTGCTCATTTAACCCCTCATATCTGCTTCTACCGAAAACGAGTCACTGACCAGCTGAATGTAGCATAGGGACCCAGGCCTCAGGCCACACTGACCAGTCGTGCTTGGCCACCAAATCACACACACCCTGAGTGTGTGCGTGTGTGTGTCTGTGTGTGTATGCATGAAAGCGAGAGAGAAGCAGAGGAGGAGGGGTATGTCCAAGCCGATAGCCAGTGAATTCTGAGTAAAAACAATACAAAAAAAAAAAAGAGCAAAATGGCCGAGTCCCGTGAGTGGGGGGCTTGTGGAAGGACGGCCCAGATAAAATGTTATGGACGCTATCTTGCTTCCCCATCACTGCAGGCATTCCTGGGCCATGGGCAATGTGAGGCAGAGCCAGAGGAGCTGCGGCTACCCCGATAAGGGTGGGAATCAGGTGTTGCTCACAGGAAGGACTGCAGGGCATGATGGGACGAGGCAAACCATCTTGGTGGAAGGGCTTTACCTGGCATAGGAGGGTGGCCCTGGCACTGGGGGTTGGGTGGCTTTGCTAAGCGGCCATGTTTACAGTACTGTTACAGTTACTGGGGGAGAGGTGACCAGAGGGGTCACTGAAACAGCATCCCACACGCCCGCCGCCCCCCCACACACACACAGCTTTGCTGTGTCCAAGGCCATATGGGCATCATTTGCATAATGGCATATTTTGTCTCATTAGGCATCCGAAAAATGATCAAAGTCTGACACAGCCCCCCGAAGTGGGGTGAGACCACCCAGCACATGACCGAAATAAGGCGCCTCTAGAAGCTTCTCATCAGTGTGCTCTGCGTGCATGTGTGCCACACCGACGTCTCCTCGATGCGGGACTGGCAAGCCAGCAGCACCGTTGGGGGGAGGTGTGAGGGGCAGACGGAAGCGGTGAAGGTGGCCAGGATAGACATGCCACCCGTCAACAGGGGTCTGCTTGTGGGGAAAAGGAAACAGGAGGCACCCTGGTTGAGAGGCCCCCTCCACATACAGGGTCCGGTCCGTCTGAAGGGGACAGATGTGTGTTAAACTGCTGTGTCACATTCGGACCGGATGTTTAACCGCGAACCCCCCCTTCCCACCGGTCTGTATTCATGTACATTAGAAAAATATTTAAGACGGAGATTTTAGTTTTACAGAGTTGTCAAAGAAAAATGGAGTGACAAGAGGTTACTGGATAAATTCCCACCTCTGGCTCTGTGTGTGTGTGTGTGTGTGTGTGTGTGTATGTGAGTGCCTCTGAAATTTCCATGGTGCATAGTTGCTCTCAGAAGGACTGGCAACCCATCCTGAGTTTACCCCAGCCTTGTGTCCTCTGAAGGACTGGCAACCCATCCTGAGTATACCCCAGCCTTGTGCCCTATGCTGCCTGGGGTAGACTCCTGGGCCAGACTCCTGGGCCAGTCACCTTATGACATGTCAGAGAAATAACTGTTATATTATAATTGTGATGAAATGAAACGTACACGCTTTCAAGGGAAGGGGTTCTACGTGTCAATTTATTTCGATTTTGAATTTTGCACAGGTTTCAGGTGTTTGATTGACCCGACCAATCAGATTTCAGCGAGTGTGACCATTTCAAAGCCAAGTCTTTCAATGGCGTTGAAATTCACCATTGCCTGACAAAGCTGGGGTCAGCTGATCTCTTTTTGGTTAAATATGAAGGAAACGGTGCCTCAGAGTGCTTCAAATTTTTAAAAGACTAAAGAAACGACGCTTCGAGTTAAGATGTTTTGGGTGCCATCCTGCATCCTTGTCAGTCTTGTCCTCCATTTGTTTACATTCCAATGCAGAAAACAAGTCTGCATTTCTACGTTTCGCTTTCACCGAGTTTTGCTCATGACCCCCCAATTGATAACAGTGACCAACGAGTCATTAAATATTTTGACTCTTCCCTGATTTTCGAATTCCTGTGTATCTCTGGCAACCGTCAGAACCCCCCCCCCCCCCCACCTTGAGCACAACTATCGAAACCATTCCCTCGTAGAGAAGCTGTCCGAAAGTTTGCCAGACAGACCGGTGTCCCTCCAGGATTTTTCCGAGCACGTCTTTGCGGAAGCGAGTGATTCAGGTCATGAGCAGAGGGATGGCATGAAGGCCACCACCATTGGCAGACCGGACGGTGGCAGGCTAGACGGCCACATAGCCTCCGACTTGCGGCCCCTTCGGTTTCATTGCCAGGCCTTATCGGGGCTGCTGAACTGGGTCCCGTCCTTATCTGCCCAATCCGGCTGACCGGGCCTCTTGTGCAACCAGCTACAGGAAATGAGAGCGGGGGAAGTGAGGGGGTTGGCAGAGCGAAAACGGCTAACCCCAGACTTCCAAGAATCTGCTTATCTGAAGGTGACGGCTGACCTTCCCCGCACCTCGCGACAGCTGAGGAATGACCGGGCCTCACACCTTATCACACCGTGCCCCCTCCCCACACTCCCACCCAGGCCCCTGCAGCTTCGAGATAAACCCCGCCCCCTGACACGACACCACCACCCCCTTCCAAAACTGAACAATAATACGCAAACTTTGTTTCTAACAAATGAATTATATGTTCAAGAAGATTCCAAAAGTGATGGTCACCCCTGAAGAACACATGTGCTCTGTGTGTGTGTGTGTGTGTGTGTGTGTGTGTGTGTGTGTGTGTGTGTGCGCCACAGCATAGCCGTGTGCATTTCAACGTCCCAAAATGCCGCTTTTTAGGTTATGCCTTTATCTGATTAATTGTCAGGACTTCTATAATCCAGGATCATGTGTCAGAAACCTCACTTCCCCCATCCCGATCACCTCCCACTAGCCTTCCATCTTTGCCTGTCCAAGTCTGACCTGCTGTTGGCTCGCAGGTCACTGAGGTTGGAGTAACTCCCCCCCGCCCCCCCAAGATAAGCTGACATTTCCTTCAAGCTGAGCCCGGCTCCCTCAAACGGAGAGTAACAAAGGAGGAACCTCTCTCTGTTCCACCTGCTTCGCTGTCTGTGCTGCCCAGATACTGGGCTTCTCTGGCGGGGCCTGCTTAAGCGCTGGCGCCCTGTGCAAATGCTGAGGGGATGAACCTCTGCCTAGATTTTGATCTGATACAGTCGGCTAAAAGATGCAAGCATTTTAAGTGTGGAGAAAAAAGCAGAGGTGTAAAACAGGGGATTTTAGCCATTTCCTAACTTAAAGAGATAAAAACAAAGAATGTTTTATTGAGCAGGAAGTCCAGACTGAGCACGCTCAGAATACACCAAGTCCCCTTACTCAATTAGCACCTGTCTACATGTTCTTTCCCTTCACCCCCCCAAAGTCTAATTAGTAATGTATTCCTGGATTTCTTAAGCAAAAGAGAGAGAGAGTAATGCAAAGGAAATGAAGGATAAAAAGAGAAGAAATGGAATAAAGATTATCTGGCTTCTTTGGAGATACATGGTGGAGTCAAACCTTTACTCAGGGAAAACTGGAAGTGTGGCATTCAGCCACTGTGAGCGATCGCTGAGAGAAAAGAACAAAAGACTTTTTTGTTGCAGGGGTGCCTGACCTTCCTGAGACAGCTGCTCTGGACAAACACTCGACACCTGGGCAAACACCTGTCCAACACAGAGCCATAACTATCGTCAGGGCCGACAGGAACAAACCTGGTCTGAAAACGCCTCTCGGCTTGCCTCGACCGGTTTGTCACACTCGGGTGGTTGCGTGACCCCGCGCTTCCAAACACCTTGGCACTGCGGGCTCCTTACCTGCGAGGGGGCTGGAGAAACTGCACTGCCGCCCAGCCAGGTCGACCCGCCGGAGGCCCACTCGGCCAGAGGAAGAGCCGACACCCGAGGGATCACTGCGTTTGCCGTCATGCTTACACACATCACGCCGAAAAGGTATAACTTTTTTTTTTCTGTTTTCTAATGAATCCGGTCAAAGTGATGCTCATCTTTTCTGGTTTTCCTTTGCTCTGATGCTCTGTGCTTCCGCAAGGGTGAAATCCATGGACGTCCTTTGGTAATAGGTATTGAGTGTCCTGGCTGCCACGCTTTCGGGTCTGAAAAAGTGGGGCTGCGCTTTGTACACGGCGTGAAAAACGTTTTTGACATTAAAGCACCACAGGCACGTCTGACAGGCACTTATGTGACCGTCATTGCTACCGATGGCATGAATGCTGGATACTTTCTCTTACAGAAGCAGGTGGGGAAGATGGGAGGGGGTTGCCAGGGCCTACCAAATCAGGCTAAAGGAAGGTGTCTTCTGAGCATGGTCCAGAAGGCACATAATAGCTCATAGTTCTGTTCATCACCAGCTCCCGGTTCCACAAAGACCTCGCGTGAGCAGTGCTTTCTCACACGCACGCACACAGTTACATGCACGCATTCTCTGTCATCCATCACGCCTTCTACACACACGCGCACGCACACACAGACAGCCACCCCCACCTCGGTCCTCGGCGTTGGTCAAGGTGGTGAAGAGGAGGGGGTAGGGTGGGAGGCGCGGCAAAGAGACCGATTGTAAGAAGGAGGCCAGACGCCCGGCCCCCCAGCCTTGACCTTAGCAGTGAGGCCGCGGGCAGGGCCTCTCTGAGCACCGTCTGCCCCTGTGACTGCCACCCGTCACATTGGGGGCCCAGGAGGAGGTTGGCTAGACAGGGTCCCACAAGGAATGGGGGTGGGGTGGGGTTGGGGCGTAGCTATTGATCAGAAATCCTGCATGCATGCTGAAATGAGTCCTAGCAGAGACAGCATGGGGGTATGAACTGGGAGTTCGTGATCAATATACCCAGGAATCTCGTCTTTCCAAATTCCTACCTCATCTTTAATTCGCAGCAAAATCAGTTCATTTACACAAAAAAGGTATTGTCTCAGTGACAGACCTGACGGTCGGGGCTGACTGACTGCGTGAGGTAAACGACTTGAGCTGGGTGCTTGACGTCATTTCAGAACATCTCAACCCGCTGGACCTGCAGAGGATCACCAGTGAGGCGCGCGAGGGTGTGTATGTTCACAACATGTCAGTGTGCTGTAAATACACGCATGTCCCCTGTGACCTGGCCTCCCCCTGTCAGATCTCATTGAGGCCAGGCTGCGGTTGAGCCACACAATCTACTTTCCAACCAAAAGAGCTGGTTAAAGGCTTCCTCACATAGTCACACTAAGCAAGGTCTGAGTTCTAAAGTGTTTGAAGAAACTATCAGCTCATGGATGGATGGCTGAAAGATATACAGCTAAAAGTTAAGTTGAGAAAAAATTCAGTAGGCAAAAAACACGCACTCAGAAAAGGCCGTATCTCTGACCTCCACCCTACAGCCCTCCCAACCCCCGAGGCTCATGCCCCTATCGTAACCAGCATTCCATGCCCCCCCCCCCCCCCCCCCCCCCCCCCCCCCCCCCCCCCCCCCCCCTCCGGGCCCCTGATTCTTTTTTGGG
>JAACJT020000079.1:96991-123569 GCA_009936485.2 Gymnarchus niloticus
AAAGGGAGGCGGGGGCAACCCAGACACACCCCTTTTTTAAAGGTTTAAACGAATAAACACACACTTACACCCCTCGTGCCCAAAGGGGAGCCTAGAAGGGGGGGGGGGGGGGGGGGGTGGTCCAGGATTGTAGGGCTGAAGGGGGCTATATTCCAGACACAGGTCCTTCATCTCACGCCCTCCTCCTCCCGCAACAGATTTATGTGTGACGGTCAGCTGAGGCCCCTGCACCCACCCCCCCCCCCCACCCCCACCCCATTCACACGGAGAGCTCCATCACCCCCCCGTTCCCCCCGGTGCTCTTGTGTTGCTCTTTATTCACCGCACACCATTTAGACTCCACCGGCCCACTCCACAGGCTAACCTGCTGTAATCCGTTCAATCGGAGCTACTTTATGAGCATGAAAGTGGCCCCATTACGCTATTAGAGGACGTCCGCATCTCATGTTGACATTTGAGAAGAAATAGAAAATAGAAGAATTGATGAACCAATGCAAAAGAAAGAAAGAAATGAACCAATGCAAATGACGAGAAATAATCACGTGAATGGGAGAAGGTTCCCGGGAGCTATAAAGAGAAACATGCAGGTTTCAACAGAACCCCACAGAAGATTGAAACAGGAAGTGAGCATGTGACCACCAGTCAAATACAGCAGGTACAGCTCATCCGGGCTGTTGGTCTACAGGGTTCTGCAGTTTCCTTTCTGAGTTTATAATGGAGTGACACTTGGAAGAGCAGTTTATGATGTCACTTCCTGTCCCTTAGCAAGGACTGGAGATACTGAACGACAGAATACGCATTTGCCCAATAGGTACATTTAGGCTCAGATAGGACTGCATCAAATTTGGGGTATGTAGAGCAGAATGAAGATTTCTGATCTTCATTTCCGACACCATGTTTACATATCTACTTAAAACAGTCAGGAGATCTGAACATGTTCAAAAGCAACAGGGTCATTTTTTGCTCAGTGTCATTTGGAGCCAGAGGGTTCGAGAGGACTCACCTGTCTGCTGTTGGCTAAATGAACATTCCTGACCACCAGCAGTGCTGGGGGAAGAAGAAGGAAGCGAGGTTTTCTATCTCACTGATTTCCATTTCAGGGAAGGGTAGCCTGGACACCGTGGGGGGGGCTTGTGGTGCAGATGGGGTAGGAAGAGTGAGGTATGGGTAGTGGGGTGCTCAAGGACCAGCTGGCTTGAGGACGAACAGCCGCTGTTTTCCTCCAGATGATGAGGGACACCCTATAGATTGTCTCCTTGGAAACTGAGCCTGTCTCTCTCCATCTCTTTTGACTTCTGCAGGCCGGTCGAACCCTGTGTTAGACCTCTCCTTCTCTACATCCCCCTGTGCCACCAGAGTGCTGCCTCTCCCCACTGTCCATCAGCGGCCTACATTGTCGGCATGCCACAGTTTCAGCTACATTTCTCACTCTCCAGCGGGAGGTCATCCCGTTAACTCTTTGCAGGACGCTGGTCAGCCAGCTGCCTCCAGGAGCCGAGAGCCCCTGAGCTCAGGGCCCACCTGGGTACAGAGGGAAACAAACGACATGGGCAATGATGATGAGAATGCACTCGTGTGTGGGCCTGCGTGTGTGAGAGAGAGAGGTCCATTCTCGCTCCTAGTAAGCTTGTGATCAGATCTGCTGTGCTCCAAATGGTTTGGTCGCAATGATCGGATGATCTTTAGCCCCCAGGGGGCCTGGTCATGTCCTGCCTTTTTGTGTGCCATTCACCCTGGTTCTCATCGAAGTGTCTGCCTGTAATGTTTGAGTTTAATAGCCATGTGCCGAAAAGAACACCAGACGGGAATGCCACAAAGGACATATTTACAACTAGCTAATCCCCCCCCTTCCCAACCATCACCCAGGCTGCCTCCCCTACCAATCCTACTAAGGATTATTTTGTATAATGATGAATAATTTATGAAAATCTACCCCCTGGCTTTCAGCGACGCCTCTCAATTGGCCTTGGCACGCCGCCATTTGTGACTCTGTCCATGGCAGGATCCACTCAAACAAAATGCAAGCAGCCTCCAAATTCAATCTCATCTCCCTCTCTAACTGTAAAGGATTCAATGGAAAAGGAAAAGAACGACATCAATCGCTTCTAAAACGGCCAACAAATACATGCCCTCGGACTGTTGATGTCACAGTTTTTAACTTGCCTATTGAAAGACAATGTGCGAGTTGTGTTTATTAATTTACTTGCTTCTTCATTATTTCAAATGAGAAGCATTAGATGGATTTAACCGTCAAATGTACCTCTTGTCGCTGGAGAACTGCTCGCCTGTTTTCATCTCGCCCTAATGTGAACGGAATTAGACCAATGAGAATCAGACTTAAGCGGTATGGAATTTTGGGAATTGTAGTTCTTCTACAAGTCACCAAATCTCCTCCCCACCACCAGCCAAGGAAGCAGCATGAGGTATCTCGCCATTATGCTACCAAGAACACAGACCACCTCCTATAACCCCAGCCCCCCCAAAAAGAGTAGAGTGGAGCTTGGCTAGTTCTGCACCGGTGACTAAGGTGTGCAGTACAGCCAGCTGCATTCGTCTTATTCATGGGCAGTTGTGCCTGAGGCTCTGGCTGCAAAACCTAGCATATCAGAGCCGCAGCTGGAGTGACATTTTTGACTGAAATGTTTCAGGATCACTTCCTTCCTGTCTAGTCTGTCCCCTGGTCTCATTCCCAGTCCTTCCTTGGATAGGCTGCAGGATTCCCATACCCTTATACTGGATAAGCAGTTGAAAGATGGATGGATCCGTTTATGGATGGTTCAGGTGCAGATATTTGGAAGGAAGCTGGTGTTTTACGCTTGAGAAGCTCTTCAATCTGCATCTCTTCAGCATACGCCTCCCTGTAAGACAAACATGAACCTATAAAGGGGCAGGCGTTCAGAAAGGCTTAAAACAAGGAATTCTGGGCCTCCTGAAAAAATGTTGTTCTGAGACCCCAAATACATGTAGTTGTGTGCGATATATTGTGTTACATATATTTCAGGGACCCCCTCCAGCTGAGGGCACCTAAAATCACACAGCCCTGATTTCAGTACCCATTGAAGTTTTCATCACTAGATTTTGTTTTTTTCGGATGCAAGTAGACCGGTGTGGCTGGAAGCGTGCACCAAAGACATTCAACAGTGTTAGCGTAGGTTACGGGGCCATAGCATCCGCAGTGCCAGGGTCTTGCTGTTGGCCATGCCAGCAGATGGGGGGGGGGGGGGGGGAAACAGAGAGACGGAGGTAAGGAAAGAAGATAGGGGGTTATCTGAGGCAGCAGAAACGTTCCTGGGTAGCCGCTGGAAATCGATAGATACTTGGAGCTCACGGGCACGACCTTGTCGAGATGCTGTAAGGGTTCGTTGGGCAGATGAGTATGGAGAAGAGGTGGGGAGGTGGGGGGGTGTCACATGAGCCCTTGGCAGTGCACTCAGAGTGACCATCGACTGTGTCTCTTGCCCGTTTAAAAGCTCAGGGCTGGTGAGCGGTACCCTTTGCTAAAGGGCACATTGAACTGCGTGACCTGGGTGGGGGGGACATGCATGCTGTCACACACGGAACATGCATGCTCAAGACACAGAGGTGGAAAGTATACTGAAGGTCATCCATTTCCTCCACACCTCTTTTTTTTTTCTCTCTTTTTCACTCTGTACTAGGCAAACCCCCCCCCCCACCTAGGTCACACAGCAGCCCTCGGAGGTGGGGGTCAGGAGACCCGAGCTACCCTTTTCATCCAATCCTGCTATAAGAGGAAGTGACATTCAAACCTGCTGCCCCGAGGGTACTGAGAAGATCTGCCAATCGTGCACCTCCTCAGCCTTACCAGAAATCACTGTCCCGCGTCAATCAGCGGCCGCCGGCCAGTGGTCGGCGGCCCAATCCGGGAGGACGTGTCACCGGGACAGTTAACAAGGCCGTGGAAGTGAGATCAGCCGCATGAGCACAAATGGAAGCAGCTCAGAAGACACGGGGGAAGTGGGAGGGGCCACTCAGGGGCCACCTGCTGTTTTCATCTCCCTTCCCACTTTTCCTATTCAGTTCGACAGGCCCACATGAGGCCAGTGCCGTTACAGAGGGAGTTCCACGGATGGTAATACTCACAGGCAGCAGAAACGTGGCTGTAAGTGGACGGTGTGCCAGAAACCTCTAGCGCGGGGGGAGACCGGAGGGGCGATAGAGCCCTCACCCCCACGACTGGCGAAGGTCACGGCAATGGGTTCCTCTGGGGGAGGAGGGTGGGCTTCACCGGCACTGGATCGCATTTCCACTTCCCACCCGCTGAAAGGTGCACCAAGGTCTCCAGTTACAAAGCATCCCTCGGCAGATGGGCCCTGGAAGCCAGCCCACTCTGGCTGAGTACGCGCGGTTGCATTGTCGAGGCCTCACTCAGGGACGCGGTCGAGGAGCCGGCCCACTCTGAGCACACACGGTCATGTTGTCGGGACCTCACTCTGGGACACAGTCGAGGAGCCGGCCCACTCTGAGCATGCACAGTCAAGTTGTCGGAGCCTTGCCTCAGGACACGATTGAGGAGTCGGCTCGCTCTGATCTCATGCGGTCACGTCGTCGGAGCCTCACTTCAGGACGCAGTCAGGATGCCGGCCCGCTCTGAGAACACGCAGTCACATGGTTCAGGCCTCACTCAGGGACGCGGTCGAGGAGCTGGTCTGCTCTGAGCATGTGCGGTCACGTTGTAGGCTTTCTCCCGAGACGCAGTCAGAGTGAGCACCCTGAAGCATGGCACCCATGGTGATCCTCGGTTGAGGAACCAAAAGGGTCCTCAGAGTTCGGTACCATATGGGTCCGTAATCAGACTACAAAAAAGGGATGTGGGGGGATAAATAAATAAAATCAGGATTATTTTTTTTCTGAATTTCAAGAACTCTCATTAAATGATCGTTACATGTTAAAATTAATGAGCCTCAGACAAGGAGAAAGGGGGGCAAATGGAGAAATAAAATGGAAAAATTGACAGGAAAAGGGGAAAAATAATTTGCCAGAGATCTTTCACAGCTTTTCTGCCCTGAACTTTAGGCTCCTGCTTATAGCACGGCCCAATAAGACAGTGGGTTATAATTTAAACCATCTGTCTATATGGTTCACACAGTGAAAACATTTTGTCAAACTAATTATTTGGCCTTTGCTTTGGCAGGCACAGTCCAAGTTATGATAATTTTGTTATTTTTAGGTAATTGTTTCCAGTATGTAAGTCGGTTGACTTGAAAGGACCGCTGCCTTTTAATCCGCGAGATGGATGCTCTACACGGACTGCAATGCTCTCTTAATGACAGGAGCCTCAGTCAGCTGGACTCCTTTAAACAGGAGGCTGAGAAAATAAACAGTCTCAGCGCCACTTCTTCTGACTCGAAGTGCAGAGCAGGTTCCAGACCGCCGGCGGCTCCCACGCGCAAAGCACTGGTCAGCCTCTCAGCGGTTAGGTGGGAGAGTTGGCCTGGAGCAGGGGTGCGGAGACACGATCCCAGAGCTCATCTGGGCTCGTGACCAGTTTGGCGAGCGGCATCCGTCCCATGCGGGTCGGATAACGTCTTTGCCTTGAGCTTTGGCCCTCTTTTATCACTTTGAGAAAATAAGAACTCACTTTTCCACTTAGTGCCTCAGTTTACACATTTTCAGACCAAGGAGTAGAGCAGAGACAGCTTCGCCCACCTCCCTCCACAACTCAGAAAAGGCTAAGTTTTTCTTAACAAAAACCTGTGGCCCACAGCTTGGAGTTTGTCTCCAGCTGAATCAGCTCTGGGGTCTCCCACCCGCCCTGCCCTCACTTCCAGTTGGCCTCGTGGTCCAAAGACCAGTACGGCTGGCCTGGTGTATACAGGAGAGATAGAGTGTCGCTTTCTGCCAAAGCCTATCAGGAAATAATTAGGACATAAAGGGAATGGACTCCTGAAGTCGCACCTTGGATAGGTCAGATAATACCAGAAAAATCTCTTGGCATGGAGACGGCATCAACGGTGCACCTGCCTGGAGAATAAAGACAGGCCGTACTAAAGTTGAAGCACCTTTAATTATATGGCGTGATCTTTTCCAGCAGATGCCTCGGAACCCTGCGAAGGGTTTTTGAAAAGCTCCACACCGGCCCTCTCCATTAATCCAGTAACATAATCATCTCTCACCTGTTTTAAACCAGCAACTCGAACCGTGCATGGACGCGTTTCAGCCTTGACACGGCCCCAGAAGAGGCCCCGCACTATGGAAGCATGTTTGAAAATAAGAAATCTGTTTTTTTTTTTAACTGATTCTCCTGGTCTTAAAGAGTGATTATGGTCTCTGTGTAAACCTTTAAACAGCTCTTTCATGAGCTGACGGGTCCACTGAGAGTCTAGTCCAGTCTAGAGGAGCAGGGAGTGTTTTCCAGAGCTTGTTATGAAATATTCAGGCTGGATTAAACATGTTTAATCATGGTCGGTGCACAGGCTCGATTTCAATCTTGCAGCCCACTGAGATAGGGGTGATCCGCTCAGGCACCGAAACTTGCCTCAGCCCTCAGCAGTCTGAAGGATTGACTTCATTTCCCACAAACTGATATCCTGGACCGTTTATCTACCTGGAGGATCTTTGCAGTCCTGCCTATGGAAGGGCTGACAGGTATGTATGGTTTCTGACCAGGATAGGTGCAGCTCACGCCCCTGGGTGGAACCGGATCACTTTATGCAAACGTGAGTTGGACACATACCTACTGGGTTTACAGGGTCTCACACGCTCATGCAAGCTAAGACTCTCACAGTAATGAATCACTTCGGCTTAACTGGTTAAACTGATCAAATCAGTCTAGGGACTGGGTCATCGGTGGAATTTATGCTTGACCAACCCACCTCACTTCAGCATCCAGCTGTTTCCATCTTTAACAACCCAAAAAGACGTAACGTCCTAGGATTGGGGAACGAAGTCCATTCAGATGAGAAGATGGATCACACTTGCCTGAATTCCTCGATCAACAAAGAGCAAGTCCATTTGGGCCTCCCCTAACTGACTGCCATCCTCCCCCCCCAGACATCTTCAATGGAGGGGGGGTGGATGTAGGGGCCTCTGATCCTTCGGGTGGCTGCAGACGGTCGAGGCTCCCAGACACTTCCTGTCCGCCAGGCACTCCTAACAAAGGTGCTCAGTCACATGAAACCTAATCCGCAGGCCGGGGAAAGCTGACCTTTCACCCTCCCAGCCGACCACATTAGAGTCGGGAGGCTTTGTTGGAGGAGCCACAGCCTTGGTGTGTGTGTGTGTGTGTGTGTGTGCGCGTGCGTGTGCGTGCGTGCGTATGTGTGTGCATGTGTACGCTTTGATGTTTGTAACTGCTTGGGGGGGGGGGGTGAAGTGCTGAGAAGTGGAAAAGGGTGAAAAAAACATTCTTTGAAGGCATTTATTTGCTGGTTTAAATGATTTTTTTTCCAGACGAATCATTAAATGCATTTCCAATAGGATAGATGAGAGGACAGGTGAGTCTTTAGGTGTTTGCTAGTATGTCTGTGTTACTATAGCCTGAGCCCACAGACAGAGATCACGGGGTCACAGTAACCCTAAACACAGACACTGGCAGACATAACACAGATGCTGATCTGTGATGGGGCTCCAAATGCCCCTCTTTCGAAACCACCCCCCCCCCGATTAACAACTGTCCCGGAAACACACAGGCTTAACTTCGGTCGTCCCCCATGATTACCTCTTTTTTCAACTTTCGAAGGTGACCTGGCCTTTTCGTCACTGCAGCTGCAATTAACCTCAGCAGACCTGCGGGCCCCTCAGGCTTGCACAGCCCCTCCACCCCCTTCAAAAGTCAAAGCCCCAGAAGCTGAGCACCTGCCTCCTCTTCCCTCAGCAGATTAGCCACTGTCTTCCAGAGCCCATGGATCCACACAGGTGTGTAGCAGGGATTTATCATGATGTTTGGGCAAAACTCCCCCTAAAACCCCACACAGACACACACACACACGCACACGCACACTTTACATAGCTCCAAGCAACCGGGGAGTTCAACCAATGAGTACAAAACCCCTCAAAGTCACAGAGGTCCAGAAGCACAAGAAGTCTATCAAATGATGCTAAGAGAAGCAATGTTAGGAAATGCCGCTAAGAGGAGCGATGATAGCAAATGATGTTATGAGAAGCGATGTTAGCAAATGCCGCTAAGAGAACCGACGACAGCAAATTATGTTAAGACAAGCGATGTTAGCAAATGCCGCTAAGAGAACCGATGACAGCAAATGATGCTAAGAGAAGCGATGTTAGAAAATCACACTAAGAGAAGCGATGTTAGAAAATCACACTAAGAGAAGCGATGTTAGAAAATCACACTAAGAGAAGCGATGTTAGCTTAGCAGATATCTGCAATAGAAACCACTTCTTAGGAACTGACAAGGTCTGCCTCAGTGTGTGTAGCTTTGGTGTGTTTGAGACATAGACTTGGCTTGCCGACATTCAGGGCCATTTCAGGCTCTTTTGGGCCTGCTACACGCCTTCCACCTGCCTCCTCACTTGTTCCTGAAAAGTTCTAAAAACAAGCCAGAGGGCCGGGTGAGGAGTATCACCCTCCGATGGCCTCGGTGCTCAGCACGTCTGTAAGCGAACGTCTGGCGGTCAGCAGAGACGAGGCGGAGCGAGCGAGCACTAGCGCAGCTGACTACGCATGCAAATGTTGGCAGTGTAACCGCTATCGCGTGCTTTGGCTGTTTGGGATCAAGGACAGCGTTAGTGACTTCTTCTCAATGCATAGCCGACTCTTTGACCTTTAGTCTCGAAATCACGGTGACCTTCCCCCTGCTCTGCCCTGCCCCTCGCCTTTATCTTGGTTGTCTGCACCTTGAATGCCAGACTCTTTGTCTATCTATAGACTTTGACCTCCCCGATGCGCGGTGAATGGTGAACGACGGGACGAGACGGGCGGCTGTGCCACCTTTCAAGGAGATGGCAGAGAAGGACAAGGGGGGATTTATGAGTCATGCAGATGACCGGGCAAGGCCGGCGGCACAGATAAGCCCGGTCAACTTCCAGCCCTTCTGTTGCCGGCACCTGCCTCCACACAGACACACCCACTTGCCCTAGGCCAGAGCGGCCATCGAAGCTTTTTACGACCTCGCTTCCTGTCGGCCTTGTGCCTCCAGCCAAACGTTTGCATTGTGGGGGGGGGGCTTGCAACACTCATAGAAGACGGCGCTTATCGGCATGAGAAAATCATTAGTCTGGTTAAAGGGGATGCTGTGGAGCTCCCAAAGAGGTAAGTGCCCCCCCCACCTGCTCTGATAAAATGTTTTTAAATGCTAGAGAAAGTTACATCTCCAATAATACTCACCTGGGATCAATTAATTTGTTTATTAAAGTACTTACATTTAATACACCTTCCTGGATATTCTTTTCCTTTTTTCAACACCAGCTGTGATTAATCACCCTACACTAATCCAGTCATTAAACCCAGAGGACCCCTCCTGATATCCATTTCTTGTCCCCACTGTTAGGAAAAGACCAAAGTAAATCTCTCCAACTAGACATCTGAGGTTAGGTACTCTGGACAATCACTGGGCTCCTTTCGTTGTGTGCCATCTATGCCTAACGAAGCTTTTGTTTGTTTGTGATCCATGTCGGCAGAGATCTGACAGTGTGTGCCTAAGATGGCGGCTCGACCCTCTTTCGGTGAGGGGAAAAAAGATCAGCGAGGAGTCTGTGTCTACCGGTAGCAGACTGGAGTCACCTGAGCATCGGGCCATAACGAGGTTAGCGTAAGACACGACACCCTGGCTCAGGAAGAGGCAAGGGGAGGCCTTGAGGTCAAGTTTCATGGGGCCTGCACCATCCAATGAGATGACCCTGCAGCAGCCAAGCCGCCTCAGCGCTCTGCTTGACACCACTTCCTGCACTCCAAGTAAGGTATGTGTTTACATTGACTTTGAGTGAGTTTTCGGTCATAACCATTGGCATCCGCTCCACACTTTGAGGACACCTTTTCACACAAACCCATTTGTTAATTACGTCAGTGAAGTGATCATCTAGACGGTAATTCACTTCACCAGGTGTTGCAGGGGCCACGCAGGTGCTAACGTATATGTACAAAAACAGGCCGCCAAGGGGCTGAAGGACCCAGGCTGGGTACACGTGGTCATCAAATTCTGAGCTACCGCTGAAGCTGTCAGCGTTTTCTGCTCTGGGCCCAATTCGAACCCGATGCCGAAACTGCATTCAGCTAAGCCACTGGGTCTCTGCTGATGTTTAGCAGGGGGGGTTACTGAGAGTCTCAAAGCGTTGTGACTGCGTAATCTGACTCTAAATAAGACAGCTACAAAATTAGTGTCCACATTAATGAAAAACTATGATGATCCATTGAGTGCCAGGTCATGAAGAGGAACCTATCACAGGCAGCCCGTCACAGTGCACGCTCATAAAGGCCATCACACATCATTGGCCAATTAGAGTAAACAGTTCACCTAGCCACATGTTTCTGGATGCTGTGAGGAAACTGGAGCACCTGGAAGGAACCTGCACAAACACAAAAGCATGCCCTCCACACACACTGAGCTGGAAGTAGGATTCAAACCCTCAGCCTTGGAGGTGTGAGGTTGCAGGACAGCGCCGTGAGCTTCTGGACTCTCTCTTATAATATTTTTCAGTATGTATTAATATCATAATTTATTTGGTTTTCTTTGCCAACACAAAAGTGACTTACAGCTTAAAGTGAATCGCTTCAGGGTGCATTGGCAGCCGCGCCCCTTGTGGGATGCAACCCAACAGCCTTCAGTCGTTTTCCGTAACAGCCATCTGATCCCCCAAAAGCCCACTCTTTAATACTCCTGACAAGGCTGTGCATCGCCACCTCCTGCTGGCGGTGCCTCCCGGCTGTCATTCGTTTACCGTTCTCGTTCTGCCAATACAGAGCTGCGTCACCAAGCAACCAGACATCGGACGACTGGTCGCTCTCCAGGCATGGGATTAAAAAACAAAAAAAAAAAAAAAAAAATTAGCTGGGAAGAGGAATTTTTACACAAACTAAGAATAATGTTCTCTAGAGACAGTGTGTTAGTGGTAGGAGGGGCTTCCACGTAAGTTTACAGGAACAGTGGGTCAAGCTAGTATAGATTTTATAATGAGGACAAAGGTGATACATTCTCAGATAAACGCTTCTAGAAATGTAGTAAACCAGAAAAAGCTCACGATGCTCTGTAGCTTTATTGCACAATTAATTTATTACACTGCAAGCGAAAGGACAGCTCAACCGCTGTCGTTCCATGGGAGTTGCTGAGAAAAGACAGGGTGTACGCTGATGAGAAACGGGACGGCACGGAGGGGAGCACAGGGAACAAGGAACGCCCGGGCCACACTTGCATGCCACATGCAAACACACCCCGTTCCCACGGCATGGGCATGGCAACGGTGGCCTGTGAAGTGTCGCCACAGGGCTGGGACGATCGTGACCTACCCTGGCCTCGGGGCAAAACAAACGAAGATGTTTAGAGTGATAGCACGGGAGGGGGGTAGGAGTAACACAGGGGCATATGATTGGGAAGGCCACTCTGACCACATTGGATCTTGAACCAAGAACACCGGTAGGATGTGGGGAATCAGTGTGAAACACGGATATCATCCCCATCCTCATCCCCAGGGGAAACACACTCACACAATTCCCTGTGGCTGCAGCAGACATGAGCCTTGATGTTTTACACACACACACACACACACACACACACACTCAACCACCACATCCTTCAGCAATTTTCAGAGCAATCCAGATCCCTAACACAGAGCCAAAAAAGCCACCAAAAACAAAGTATACTTTAAATTTTTTATTAATTGTTTTTTTCCTCAATAAAGGGACAAAATGGTTGTGTGAACAGGATTATGCAGACACCTGCCAGAGAACACAGACTGTGACATCCCCAACAGAACTGAACAGAGACCAGAAACATATACAACAACAAAAAGCTAGGTCAGCTATGACCTTTGGCCATTCTTTTAAAAAAATAAAGAAAAAAATGAAAACAATACCCAAAAAAACAAAATAAAAAAAGTTTATGTGCCTCTGTTTTAAACAGTGCACATAAATAGTAATAAATAGTGACTCCCATTGTAAAAGATACGTTCAAGTTCAGTTTACAACAAACAGCTTCCAGAACAGGAATAGAAAAGGCTGTTAACAAAATATTCCACATTGCCATTTACAAAAAGTATCAACTCAAGTGGACTTCCCCATTAATTCCATTACATTTTTTTTAAATATGCTTTGCATATGAAATTCTTCCCGATCTAAATATAAAGCACCATTTAGTATTTGGCAATGAAAAGAAAAACCTGCAAAAAAACATTGATTCTTTTTTTTCTTCTGAATTCATTAATTTTTTTTTTCCATAATCATTTACTGCATATGACGCCCGTTTCTGCTTAAGATGCTGGAATGTAGTCAGGTGAGTGGCGAAAGACAGGTAAGCACACTACGGGACGACCCGACATCGGCTTGCGTTACTGCGCTATTGACTGGCGGCGGAGGACGAATTTAATAAAATAAAATTCAAAAAAGAGATTATGTACAACCACCTGTTACCGCTACTGTGGACATTCAGAATGGGCTTCTGGGGGTGGCGGCCATCTCATGGCCCCTTATCTGTACAATGCCACAGTTTCATTTTTTTTTTTTTTATTACCGTTTGTTTTTTTAACATACAAATAATTTGCACTATATTATCCTGCCAAATTAAAAAAATATACCGTGGCAGCTTGTTTTTTTCACTACCAAAAAAGGTACGTCGATACCTTTTTAAGAGAACAAGCAACAGTTAAAAATACGAGCCTCAATATAAATACTATAGTCCCTACGCTAGGTGAACATTTAATCCAAATACCATTCTAGAAATACAGAAAAAGTAGACCATAAATGTGTTTTAGCATAGGAATCGACATGAATGTGCATTTTCCTATATTCTCTATTATATATTTATATATAATCTTAAACCTTTCCCCAATGCGAGTTTAGTCAACCTGAAGACCTGTGAATAGCCAAGGCAAAAAAAATAAAATAAATTTTAAAAAATTAAAAAAAAACTTTTTTTTCAATTTTATACATATTGTGATCAAGTCCTGAACACCACTAAGAGAGAGAAAAGAGAAACAACGACAAACTTAAAATACTGTTTCCCTAAAGATAACGAAGTGTCATTCTTTTTTTAAAAAAAAAAGAAAAAAAAGTCCATTTTAATATTTATACTTTAAAAAATGTACAAAAAATTCTTGCAGTGTAAGCAGCAAGTTTTGTTCACGTGTTTGTTTTCTCTCTAGCAGGGAAGTCTTCGCCCGGTCACAGCCACAATACCAAGCCGCACGGCATTCTGGGAAATGACGACTGGTGACTGGTTCGATGCCCAGTCTTCTCTGTGTTAAATGACGTTTTCGTTTGTCAGCCTTACGTGAAGATTTCTCTTTCCCCTTAAGCGCATACCTGTAAACTGGGAAAACGGAACAGTGCACTTCTCGTATTATAATTTTATACTCAACCGACGTAGCGCTGATTAGAAAACCAGATACGGACGTCGGTCGAGTGGCAAGTGCTATGTCAACACTGACTGGGGCGGATGTAGTAGATGAACCGTGAAAACAGGTCTCGTTTTATTTAAACAAAAATAGCGCACACAGTGTATGATTTTAAAAAGAAAAAAAAAACACATTTTCGTTTCTTTGTCGGCTTGTTCTTTAGAGAACACAGATGTGGGTGCTTTTATGAATGACACGCTGGAGGTTTCAAACTACTGGCAATTCATAGTTAATCATCAGCTGTGGGTTGTTTTAAAAAAATGTAAAAAAAAAAATAAAATCTCTGAATGCTGTCTTATAGATGGAATAAGGAGATCTCTGCCATCCTTTACCAAATTTCCATCGCTTCCAATCAATTTCAATTGAGTACATCAGAACCAAATTGCCCTCAAGGACTCGGGTGCCTCGGTCGTTAATGCACCTCCTGTCGAACACGGAGGAAGTGGAGCTGCAATTTCACAGCATTTGCACCTAAAAATGACAGGAGTTCAAGATTTTGGATCAACAATTAGTGCTACTGTGTACTGTACCACCAGAGCGAAAAAAAAAAAACAAAACAAAAAAACTAGAGGTTTAACCCCCACACAATACATCATGTACCGTGCAAGTACAACAGTCATTATAGATACATTATAGGTAGCTAAATGATGATTAACTAGAAATTTCCTTTGCTTCACAATTCTCTGTTTTATTCTTAAGTCACAGTTGACTAGCAGTTAGGTACTTGATGCAAGGACCGTACAATTTCTTATAAGAAATGGGATTAAACCAATGCAGTTTGAAATTTCAAGGCACTCGATCTTTTTGTTTTGTTTTACCAAATGATAATACAAATTTAGATAACTACTGTCCCATTTTTCTCCTCGTGAAATTCCAAGGCCAGCGCTTTATGTTTAGTCGATAAGTTTAAGCCGATTGATATTTTCCAACCCTGTATGGACACAAAATCTTTCTGAAAGATCAGTTTTAATGTGGCTCCTAGCCCTGCCCAAAAGACTGTTTCTCTTCCATGTTACAAAACAAAACTGTACATGATATGTATAATAAACTGGATGCAGCATGGTCACCTTGTTCTCTGTTTTTTTTTTTTGTTTTTTTGCTTTTTCTTTTTTTTTTTAAATAAAACATAACGAGAAAACAGCAATACATTTACTGAACAACTAACCAACCAGGGACAATTTTTCTTTAAAAATTAGCCAAAAACATACCATGCATGCCATCTAATTATTAAAATAAAAAGGGAAAGAAAACAAAAAAACAGAAGCACGTAAATTATTGCACAAGAGAAAGGCTCCTAGTTTGCGTCAATGCAATAGTATTGCCCGAATAGAGATCATGCATTCCACGGTGAACAGAAGGGTGTGCCAGCGCCAAGTATGCGGTCTTAGTTCTCCACGGGACGAGCGCAACAGGGGAAATCTACAGGGGGCTGTTTCTGTGGGCAGATCGGCTCCTCCGCTCTCACCTACTCAGTCTTGATGTCGTTAGTCAAGGCTCGGTCGCTGTGCCATTTTTTCATGTGTTTTTCCAGGGTGCTGTACACACTAAAAGGCATCTTACAGATTTCACATTTGTAAACGTCCTTGCCCACCTGGCCGTGCGTCTTCATGTGCCGGGTGAGCTTGCTGCTCTGGGCGCAGGCGTAGTTACACAGCTCGCACTTGTAGGGCCTCTCGCCCGTGTGGCTGCGCCGATGCACTGTCAGGTTGCTGCAGTTCTTGAACACCTTGCCACAGAACTCGCAGGTGTCGCTGCGGCGCCCATCCTTGGAGCTGGGCCGCCCTGGACCGCCCAGGTGTGGGGTGCTGCCCCCGCTCCCCGTGCCGCTGCGCCCGCCGTCCAGCTCCCCGGGGGGCGTGGAGAAGCGAAGGCTGCCGTTCTCCGAGGAGTGTTCCGAGGACGAGGCGAATGGCGATTGTCTGGAGTCTCCGAAGTTCAGGAAGGGGTCCTTGAGCTGGCGGGAGGCGGCGTAGCCGGCCAGCCACTGCGAGTAGACGTTCTCCGTGTTGGGGATGGTCGGGGTGGGGAGGTCGAAGTCTTTCTCTAGCTTAATGCGCTTGGAGAAGGGGCTCAATGAGCTGGGGCTGGCCAGCAGCAGTTTCTTGGACAGGCCAACGGAGGCCGACTCGCTGGGCGATGAGCCCCGCCCATTGATGGCTGAGCCACAGCCCTCATCCACGCGGTCGGACTCCAGTGCCGAATCGTCATCGCACATGTCCCGGTGTGCCTCACCGTCAGAGCCCAGGGCTCCGCGCTTGTGTTGCCGGAAGGCCTCGCTGTAGTGCTGCATGCTGGCTGCCAGTCCCATACCCTGCATGACCTCCGGCAGCGAGCGGGGGATGCTGTCGTCAGCCAGCCGCCCGCCGTTGTTCTCGTGGTGCCGCGCCGCCTCCAGATTCAGGCCAAAATGGTAGCTGTTCCTGCCCCCATCGCTCTCCAACTCCTCCTCCTCGCCCTCTTCCTCCTCCTCTTCCTCCTCTTCCTCCTCCTCCTCTTCCTCCTCCTCCTCTTCACCATTCTCAGGCACCAGGCCGTCATTCTCGCTCTTGAACTTGGCCACCACCGACTTGAGGGCACTACTGGCACTGCCCACCAGTTCGCTGGTGCCAGGCTCCGGGGAGCTGGTGGACGAGAGGCCGTCGTCCGACTTGACCGTGCCGGGCGAGGACTTGTGCATGTGCGTCTTCATGTGTCGCTTCAGCTTGCTGGCCTGTGTGCAGGCGTGGTCACACAGGTGGCACTTGTAGGGCTTCTCGCCCGTGTGGCTGCGTCGGTGCACGATCAGGTTGCTCTGGAACTTGAAGGCCTTGCCACAGAACTCGCAGGACTTGGTCTTCATGGGCGTGCCTTGCGACTGGGTCGCCGGCTGGTTGGGGGTGGACTGGGAGCCGGAGGGGGACTGCCCAGCGGGGAGGGGGGGCGTGGCCAGAAAGGGCGGCTTGGCACCGGGCTGGAATGGCTGCAGCAGCCTCTGCATGGGGCTAGGTCTGCCGGGCGACAGGGGCGGCGTGGAGCTCGAGGTGTTGCCGGCCAATTCCCGCAGTCTGCGTGAAAAGTCCATGGCGGGGGGCGGATCCAGGGGCATAGGGTTGAGGCGCAGCACCCTGTCGAAGGCACTGGGGTGGTGGGCGGCAGCTAGGGCCAAGTCCTCGGCAGTCAGGTGCTCCATGCGTTGGGGGTCCAGGTGGTGCCGTGGCGGTGGGCTGAAGAGAGGAGGCGTCGGCGGGAAGCGGCCCTCCCTCAGGGCGGGGCCCTCGCGCCCGGACACCGAGCCTGGGATCCGCAGCAGGTTGAAGGGACTGCCTTCAGGCAGGTGCAGACCATGCAGCGGAGGCTGGGAAGTGCAGTCGGCCCCCATGGCTGGCGGGACGGCCACGCGAGGCGTGAGCGGGCTGCCGTGCTCGCTCTCCAGGTAGATGCGGAAGCCATGCGTGTTCTGTGCGTGCTGCAGCAAGAACCAGGCGCTGCCAAACGGCTGCTTGCAGGTGGTGCAGGTGTAGCTGCTCGGCTCGTCTTTACCTGAGGGACCAGGAGAAGACAGTGAGAACAAGTCAGAGGCCGTCCACTGGATCCACTTCAAGGTGAGTTCCTGGGGGGGGGGGGGGATAGCACAGTACATGAAAGTTGAGGATTGGTAAAGGGTGGATTGTTGGCATGGGGGGGGCAGTCAAACTTAGAGAGGACCCAAGGCAGCCGACCATCAAGCAAAGCAGGGAACACACCTACAATGGAGTGTAACGGGCCAGCGTACCAGCACACTCTAACAGGAGGCACAGGCCCATTCCCCAGTTTTACGCTGAGTTGCCAGTTCTCATGACAAAGTCTCAGTATGCGTATAAAAGGCTCGCCGAGCCATGTGATTATCTGCAGCTGTCGTCTCAGAGACCCACCTATAGACCGCAGAGGTGAAAGGTCAAAGCCCGCATTTGGCAGCACGCCACGGCCCGTCACACCGTGTCAACAAAAGCGCCCCCTCATACCCGTCTTTCGGCCCCCTGCTTTCGGGAAACACATGTCCCCCCGATGACTGAGCCCCGCTTTCTTGCTGCCGTTTATCAAATTAGTCGGTATCTTGGCGGGATCCGGCACAGGATAGCGACCTCGTCGGGCCGCAACCGCAGCGCCACAAAGTGTCACATCTGCTGGTGCGGCGATGCGACATTTGAAAACGATAATTGACTTTCAGTGGCATTTTTGTCACGGCCTGTGATCTGCTCCATGCTGTATCTGAAATCTCATTAAATGTACCCAACTCTCCCACCAGCTCATTTACTAAATAATAAACCTGGCTAGAAATGCAAGCCTTTCAACATTAAACAAACCTGGTGTAGACCAACACAGCCTGTCCGATTGTTTTTTCTGCTAAGACAGAGACAAACATAAGGGCACATGTGTTCTGCTGTTTCTCCCCACCGTCCCGGCGGTCTCCATGCCCAGGGATGAGCAGATATTACCATGGCGACGGAGAAAGTCCCTCTGTCGTCACATGTTCCACGAGGGACAGGTTGGGCCACTAACTCAGAAACGCTAATTGCGCCACGCTCTAGGATGCAATTAAAAAACAAGTAAACAAAAAAGCACTTACAGAAAGCAGGATTCCATAAAGGCCCATGTGATGTATTTTATTAAACCGGTAGGAAATATTTATTTTCATGCAAACAGAAAGAGAACAAATATGGAGTTTTTTTTTTTTCTCTGCATATTTATGATTACTGAAATGGACAGGTAAGTAGGTGAGAAATAGAACGATTTTTCCCTGCAACAAATTATCCATAGACAGTTTGATTCGTTTTAATGAACTCTGACGCAGATGTGTCAAAACAAAAAAATAAACAAACAAACTCAGCAATACACAGTGATGGCTCATGGAGACGGGCAATGTGGAGGAGATAATTAAGCCCCGTAAACATCAAAACGGCAGCCTTTCACGTTTAGTACCGTGAGCCGCGGCACTCTGGCAAGTAAACGGGGGGCAGGTCCGCCTTCTTACCTGGCTACCAGAGGGATGAGGGGCTAGTTAGATGGGTGGCCCCCCAAGCCCCACCCCTGGGCCCGCCCTTGGCCCCACCTCCAGGCCTTCCCCCCCAAACGATCAGTGTCATGTGGGACTATCAAAACCAAATCCTCTTGACACAGATAAATGAAATAGGTATATTACTGAAGGAATTAAGCCATATTTGTTTTAACATTGATTTAAAAAGTCATCTAAAAGCATAGCAGCCCCATGCTAAGCTAAGGGGGTCAGCTGGAAAGTTTTGTAAATGGACGGCCCACATCCAGGCTGAAGATGGTCAGTACCAATCGCACCCTCAGCTGCCTCCTTGCAAGGCTGCAGAAAAATTCAAATCAGTGCCTGAGTGAAGTTTGTTGGTGGGGGTTGGGCTGGACACGGAGCCCGTCTCTAGCTGGGAAATTATGGATCATTACAATCCACAAATGACAGTTAATTGTTGCCACCTGCATGGGGTTTAACCTGCCATACATTTTACCTATTATCATGCAAAGGATATTCTGCAGCGCTCTCACCGTAACGGTTCATCAGACGCTTCTGCCGAGATATCTCCGCCTCTTCCTACGGGGGGGACACAGGGTGGGCAAGTCAGGTGACCTGTCCTCGGCCGTGGTCCCATTGGCATTTGCGTTAAATACCCAGAATGTTCAATTGTATGGGTGGGGCGTTTCTGTAGCATGCAGTCACATCTCTCGGGGCATCGTTCTGAATGTTCAGCCTGGCAAACACCATGGCTGTAAACTGGCAGCATGGCGGCAGTCGGGGGATTTATGAAGTTTGCCAGGTCTCCGAGAGAGGGACAAACACGGCCGGTATATCTCACCGGACACACGCCGAGATTTCTGCTGGCCGCAATCCATTTTAATGACGTGACTTGGGGAGACAGCGACAGGCACCCCAATAATCTTCCTTTGGGCTTGGAAGAGTTAGGGGCGGGAATCTCCTGGGGCAGTGGGCAATGAAAGCAGACTCCTGCCAACCAAGCCTCTACCTTCTTATTTGATTTTTTTTTCTCTCTGCAGAGGCAGGAATTCTAAGTCGGCTCGGTTTGGGGACACCGAAATGTGTCTGTACCAGAAGTGGCAGCAGGAATCGGACTTGCGGCACTTTAATATGCATGAGACAGAAAAGAATGCCCCCCGTCCCCCTGTAATACCCATCCCCGTGACTGGCGAGCCCCGTGGAGACAGACCTATGGAAAAGACCATCCAGGAGGTGGTCCGGTGGGCAAATAATCTAGGCTTTGACACATTAAGAGTCGACATTCTCACATTCCCGCCGCTGCCTGCGATTTTACACATCCTTGGTTAATTACAAAGGTCCCCCGGTCACTACAAATGTCACCGCTCGGCTCTGCGGCGCTAGCAGGCAGCTCAGTGCAGGAAATATCAGGAAGCCGTCAGCGCAGCGGCTGCCGTTATTACCCGGAGCTCACAGGCGAGCAGACTCCTGATCCCCATCGTGCCCAACGCACGCCTCCGGAAGAGGGGGCGGCAGCCGTCCCCCCCCGGTCCTGTGTCCAGGACGCGTCCAGCCTGTAAGCCGCGCTGACAGGGAAAGGGACACCTCGTCGAATCTCGCTTGCTGGGCTGAGAAGGCTGATTTGGGGCACCTCGCTGACCTTGCATGCGGCGGTGTGGATTAAGGCGAGGACAGCACTATCCGCGGTGTCGAGTGCAGCGTTGAGCTGTACCGTGGAAGTGGCGATTCCTTCCTGCTGCAGGAGTACTGTCTGTTCTATGCTTAATTTTAGTAATGCCTTTCATCCAAAAAATTCCACTCTATAGGCAATAGGATGCTGATAAAGTAAATTCATATTGCTTATCGTTTATGCTTTTTTTCTACAATTTATAGCGATCCTTTAAATTTATAACGATTTTAATATTCCTGCCTCCGGCTCTGGGTGTGTGAAATTTGCATCTTCTCCCTGTGTATCTGTGGTTTACCCCCAGTTACACTGGCGTCCTCCTACAGTCCAAAACCATGCATTTATAAATAGTCCACAGACTGTGTGTGTGTGTGTGTGTGTTTGATTGTCCTGCCTTGTGCCCCATGTGTCCTGAAAGGCTTCCTACCACGACCGGTAGGAACCGGTAATGGATACACAGTTGTGGAAGATGGATGGATTAGAAAGAGAGTTACAGTGTGTGAGAAAAGGAGTGCGTGCGTGCGTGTGTGTGTGTGTGCGCTCAGGAGCCTTTGAAACACCCATCGAACATGGACACGGCCGGTCGCATCATCAGGGACACGAGACAACAATACCCCGTGAGATGATCCCCCCTGACAACTGGCCAGAATTTGGTGAGGAAAAAAGCTACTGATTTTTAATATAATAGGAACTTTTATCGTTACTGACACACAGCTCTGCGCCCAGGACAGATCCCGAGAGGCAGACGGCAAACAGAGGCCTGTCCGGCCGACCCTCGCTCCCGGGCAGAACCTGAACCGCAGTTCAGGAACCCGGTAGTTCAAACAGAAGTCCGACCTCGCCTAATATCTAAATAACGCCATCCGACTCTGCCGTTAACAGCACAGATAAAAGATTGACTTGGAAGAGACACTCTGATAACTAGGTCAGGGCCTAGGCTGACTGATAGTGAACCCTGGGAGTGAGAAAAATTAACCACTTGCTTTTTTCCTCTCCAACTTGTCTAGTACCGCTGATGTCCTTCCATGGCGGAGCGGACGACACGACCCCAAGTGTAGCCGCGACACGCAGCGACGGACTCAGCCGGGATCAGAGGACCCGGGTGAATCTGCGAGAAGCACGGCGTGGTCTCTCAGCCGGAGAGCGATGCCGGCATCTGGCATTTGTCCTGAATGCGCAACTTTGGATGGAGGACAGATGTGATGGGGCAGATGGGCACACTAAAGGACACGCCGGTGCCTGAAGACGAAGCAGAATCACGACGTGGACTGTGGGTAAGAGTGGCAGCAAGTCAGAATCAACGGCCCAGATGTTTGTTCCTGCTTTCACAGGATAATTCACACCCCGAAGTGTAAGAGTCACAGGCATACATGCCCGAATGGACAGACCGTTAAATACCACTCTGCTGCACATATGTGTATGTACCATGTTCATATTAGGTTTTGGGGGAAAAATGTCCCCAGAAGGTCATAAAAAGCTGACATTTTTACATTGTGGGGACAGACGAATGTCAAACTCAATTTTATAAAAATCTGTGAATGCAATCAAAAAACCTAAATAGCCAAAAGTCTTGTATTTTATTGGGTTACTGATAGTTAAGGTTAGGGCTGTCATAGGTAGGACTGGGGTTAGGCTTAGGAAGATCCCCACAAGGTTTTAAATACAAACGTTTGTGTGTGTGTAACGCTGCCCTCACAATCATGTGACCCAGCGGGGTCTCTGAGTTCTTGCCGACCTCTGACCTGAGCCGTGTCCTGTCATTGCCGAGTATATGCTTAGTCACATGTCTACACTGGACCTCTGACCAGCCTCTGACATGTCCAGGCAACTCTGGGCACTGTCCAGTGAGGGTGAGGGTGAGGGTGGGGGAGTGGGGGGGAGCGGCTCATCCGTCACTGTTCTCAAGTTAGCGGCAACACATTTAGGGGCATGTTTTTTTTAAACCGGTTTCTCAGATGGCACAACACGGAATCTCGTGCCCGAAGTACGGTCCATCAAAACTGGAGCTGTCCAGCCATGGAAAAAAAAACCAGCTTGACCCTAGCCTGTCACAGTTTACAGCACCAGTTAAGATATTTCCCTCAGCCTACATAAATACTGAGCTAAACTGAACTTGCCCTGTGGTTCAAATAATCTCTTCAAATAATTGAGTATGATATTTTTACGAGTACTGCATCCTTAAGAAAAATAAATCAAGAGATTGCAAATGAGGAAGCAAAGTTGGGTGTTCTTAAAAATCTTAATTGGCCCAACGCTTGTTTTTGAATTGGCAACAAATCAGCACGGGTTCTAGTCACACAGGGAAACCCGCAGGTGGGAATTTCCTGAAGCTGTGCGTATAAAATGCTAAACGCACGCTTCCCGGCGTTCAACGGAACAGGAGCCGCCGGCCGGAGTACGCCTGCGAGACGGCCCACCACGGGGACAGATGGTATCTTCAGAGGAGCGATCTGGAGTGCATAGCCATGAACAATGGACAACACAACACAAGTGTCACAGGGATAAGGACTCAGTCTGCGCCCAGCCTGTCACCCCCCCCACCACCAACACCACAATGCTCTCTTCTACCTCAGGGGCGTTGGACTGCAAGACAGACAAAATTATATATGGGTGGACCCCAGACAGCAGTGTGGAGAGAGGAGTGGAGGTCTTGTACAGCCTAGTGAAGACTCCATATTCTCTTCATCATGATTGGGGAGGGTGTTCAGGGACTAAAACACAGCAGCTCTCCGTTTGCTGAGAGGCCCCCCAGGAGGCGGGGGGGGAGAGAGAGAGAGAGAGACAGAAGAAAAAAGGTTCCGCCTCATCTCATAACTTAATTTTAATAATACGGTCAAAGGCTCCTAAACTGTGTTTATGATTGTAATTAAATGGCCGAACCTTTATATAACCGTCCGTGCGTAGCATTTACGCAGGCATCCATGGTACTCTGAGCTTGCGGCCAATGCTGGCAGCAGTAAAACCAAACTGGAGTGTATAAAAATGACAGAGAACGGCAGGGGGATCGAGTAGGGCGGGGGGCTGCGTTCTTGAGGAGCCCTGCTATGCTCTTTGGAGTAAGCCAAGGAGGACCCAGGCTCTTCGTTCTGAGCTGAGGGACGAGGGGTTTGGTTCCATCATCACCGTGGAGATGATAGCTTTCGTAAAAAGCAGCGTAAATTGCGGACTTGGTGGTGAGTGATCTCTGAAAGTTTTAAAAATAAATTAACAGTGCTCTACCGGTCAGATTCTCGGTATATCCGGATGACCAGGAGAACCCTGTGGTACTGAGCAAGACATAGCAGCATTTATTACGCCTTGCTGTTCAGCCATACAGAACCCAGGAATCCGAGAGCAAGCCTGACGCACTCACACCGAACCACCAGAAGGCCCTGAGGTTGTCGAAACCCTGTCCCACTCCCACCCGAATCCCAAACTTAGACTGGACCACAGCGGGATGCTCTGCTTTGTCTACAACTTGTCAGTACCTGACTGACACGGGGAGCCATTTTAACTGGAGAGGCAGTGTCAGACATGAGACCCCCCCCCCAAAATTGCCAGCGCCATAAAACCTGCTCCCCTACTGTCATTGCTAGCCCTTCCGAAGGCAGCCTCCTGCGCTAACGCTGGGGTTACACCCTCCTCCCCATTTTTGCTTTAAATATACTTCATTTTACACGGTCCACAAGCCCGCCTGTACGCACCGTTTCAGTTCCCCTTTTTGTGATAGACACAGCCCTGAGTGCGGTCCCGTACACTCTGATACAGAAACACACGAGAATGCAAATATGCACAAGGGGCACGCCATGGGACCACGGGATGGGGCAACGCTGAAAGATCCCCATGGTTGGACGACAGGACCAGAAGATGTGCACGGGGACAGGTCAGCAGGTGCCCCCGGCAGCTTACCCACAGGAAACAGACGGTGTGCAAAGAGGCAGAACCTGCATTGCCCAGGAGATCCTGCAGGTGTGGGCGGCGTGGAATCAAGACCGCCGCCAAGGAACGCCTGCGACATGCTGGCCTGGCGTTGCCGATCCTGAAAGGCACACCCCCAGACGCACCTGCGCACTGATGCACACCCCTGTTCGCCCCCACGGTTCACACGCAGGCGCCCAAGCATGTCGGCATATGTTCACGTGCACTCTTTACATACAAACCGAGGCTGCACCGAAAGTCACGCTAATGATAACTGACCACCCGAATCTCAAAGTCGTACGCCTACAGCCAGCCCATGGCACCTTGATCATCAAATAAAGGTGTTTACGGTTCTCTCCTCCTGACCGTCTTCGGACCGACGGACTGGCATCCGGGCTTGACGGTGTGTGTATGGCTTTCCTAAGAAGAGGACGGTGTAGGGGGTGAAGACTGAAACCCACACAATACACCGAAACCTCTCGGCACCCCAAACTCCCGTCAGGATTGGCAGTGCTTTAGAAAAGGAGGAACCCTGCCCTGATGCAGTTCTGCCTCCGCCTCACCCCCACAGGCTTTAGAGTGTACCCCCGGACGGGCGAAGATCACTCTTAAAATAACCAACAGGGAGAGAGATGAGAGGTAGTTGAGGACAGGAAAGGGGGGAAGTGAGGAGGAAGGAGAGGGTTTGAGCTATGGAGAACTTGCCGTGATGAAAATGGCAGCCCCAATGGTGCAAGCTCTTGGCATGGCTTCCTCTGAGCCACCCACCCCTCTAACCCCCCCGCCAATCTTTTTTGCTCCAAACCAAGACTGAGAGCTTCCGCGTCGGTCAGCCCACCCTAACCCACCAGAAACAACAAACAAATAGAGCTTCTTCTCAAGTGCAATCTAGAACTACAATTTAATTATGTATAAAAACCTTTTATGGAAATGGCGGCGGCGGTGGTGGGGAAGGGGAGGGAGGCAACAGCAAGGGAGAGGAAACAGAATGTATAAAACGCGGTGCGATGATAAATGGCTTCCTCTTGGTTTCACGCTTCACCCAGGAGGCCTCCACAGGAAAGGCGCACGTCTGTGGGAGCAGGACCTCTACGGGGTGCGAGCTTCACTCCTGGGGCGTGGCGCAAGGTTGCGAAAGAACAGAACCGTAGCCGCGAGCCGTAGAGAGCTTCACCGCGCCGTTCTGCAAGGTGCCCCCACACTAACCCGTAACGGCGGATCTCTCTGATCGATAGCTACGCTTCTTCGGATGCCCAAGTAGAAAAACATGCCAGAAACAAATAAAAGGGGGGAAAAAAAAACTCCAGCTTCTCTCTCTCCGCTTCTGTTATAAGTGGCTTAGCTTGATTCATTACGCCCATACTCACTGGCCAAAGAAGGTTATTGACGGTTAACGTCTCCCGCACGCCCAAAGGTTTTGGAGGATATATGGATGTGTTGATTCTACCTGGCAACCTTAGATGAGGAGCACTCCCAGTCTATTTCCTGTGCAAGGTGTCAAGTCCTTTAGGGAACAAACAAAGAGATCTATATGAGCTCAACAAAGATATCAACAGTGGAGAAACCTGCGAGGAATCGTTTGTTTTATTTATTTTTTTTATTCGGCTGTCCGTGCATCCACATATGGCGAGCTACACCTACGAGAAACCTGTAATGAACATGACAGCTGACACGCTCTCACATCAACGGCCTCCATCATACCAACTGGGCCTTCGTTCTCAGCCGGAGTTGAAAATGTAGACGGGGGGTCGGACCCAGGAAATCGCGGGCCACCCGGATCTCTCACAGGAAGTCCTGACTGTCGGCCCAGCTGGCCGTGCACGAACCAGCACAGAAACCCAAAATTTATGGAAGGGATCTTTAATTTTTTAAGAAAATGGAGTCGGCAACTTGGTAGGGTTAGAAAAGGTTGGAAAAAGAACCCAGAGAATCACTTCTACTCATGTCTGCTCTCAGAGACGGCAAACAACACAGCATGAAACCTCAAGGAAACCCCCTCAGACAGAATGGTAAAATCTTTCTCTGTCATTGGTAAAACCCCAACAGATGCCCACTCGAATCTGCTCTTCATCGTAAAGGAGGACGAGGTGGGTGACTGGCGACATAGAAACCTACAGTTTGGGAGCAAATAAATTAATAAAAGGAAGTTCCAGAAATATTTGTAAACCTCTTGCTGGGTGTGTGAGAGGAGCTCCATTAGGGTTCCTGAGAGCCACCTAATGTGGCTAATGTTCCCATAAAGCAGGAGTCTAAGTGCTGTGCCGTACATTTACACCCACCCTTCCCAGCACGCCGTGGTCACCGGCCCCCCGAAAGCTTCCCTTTGAGGAGCGGCCAGCGCCTTTTAGCCGGGGCCCGAAACATCGTGCAGCCAAATTAAAGCAGGATACTCATTACCGTTTTTTTTTTTTTTTTTTTTTTTTTTTTTTCTCCCAAAGACCACCCGGCCCCCTATTTCCCTGTTCCGAAAGGACCAAAGCTCCTTTTTTGGGGCGGGTTAA
>JAACJT020000080.1:0-15099 GCA_009936485.2 Gymnarchus niloticus
AGAAAAAAGGAAACGGGCGGGGAGTGGGGGGGTAAAGGACGGGGCGTGTGGCGCCGGGCGGCAACGACCAGGAGGAAAAACATTGAGGGGGGTGGTGGGGGGGGGGGGGGGGGGGGGTAGATTCAGTCCTGCATTATTTTTTTTCTATCTTCTTTTCCCCAACCCTTTTTTCTACTGATACCAGGTTTAATCAGACTGCTCGAGTGGGGATAAGCAGATCGGGGCTTTGGGGAGGGGGATGCCCATGTGACAACGCAGCCAGCGGGCGTATATTGGACGCACTAGGGATTTTCCCTCACTGGGGGCGTTGCCTCCTTTAGTAGTAACCCAGTCTTTTATTCTCGAGAAACAAACAAGCTCCCTCATGGTTGCCCCCCACCGCCCCCCCGGGGACCTCATGGCTCAACTACTAATGAGACGTGAGTCTGAGCTCCTCACCAGCTAGCAGGAAAGGTACAGCAGGATGCCACGGCTGTGCCAAAACATCAGCAAGAAATAAAACGTACTTTCCTTCTCCAAACTTGAAGGCTGTGGCTAACCACTACAACAAGTACAGAAATCAATTTAGGCCCTTTTGCGGAGCGTTTGACTGGTCTGTGAAGCTGTCTCATTAGCTAATAACAGCAGCCTACGCTTTCAGACCCATTTTTCAGTTTGGTGAAAGAACTCTGTGACCCTGACCAGAATCAGTAGTTAGAAGATGGATGGATGAATATTTATATCTGGCTGTTGTCTGTATTAACTGCTTTTTTGCCCTTTTGCTTACTTTGAAATGATAGCTGCGGTCATAATTCTGTCCTCTTCGATCGGGCACAATGTTGTTTTAACAGAATGACACAGCTGTCGGCGAGAGAGGACCTGCTTAGAATACCCGAATTTAAGTTTAAAGGCTATCTGAAAGAATGACAGGAAGTTAGTTAAAATGCCAGGGAGAGGAAACGGCAGGTTCTTCTGACTTTTAATCTCAGCTATGTTCCGTCTTTAGTTTCTGCTTCTGGAAATCGGTACTACTTCAGAGGAAACAAGTGAGGCTCTTAGCAGAACAAGGTCTGATGTATACATATGGACACTACCTTGTGAATGGTTACTAGGTGAAAGGAGAGATAAGGGCTTTTTATCTTCTACCTCAGCCTACAGGTATTGAAATCTCTCCAGAACGACACATTGAGATTGTTGTCATACCGTGCTGCCTAGCAGTAATGGTGCTAGTGGGGTCATCTCTGTAACCGTCGTGGCGTCTAATCCTCAGCGACACTCAATGCGTGTTTGTTTTCTGCTGAAGAAATACCCCCAAAAGCTAACCCGGGGGCCAAATCCCTCCACCCTCCCCCATTGTGATGTAAAGTAGGCTGGATGCAGTCAACAAGTAGCTCAGGGGACAGCGGACGATTCAGTCAACGTCGGCAGTGTCACTGGCGAGGGCGATGGCTGTGGCTTTAATTCAAGCCGTATCTTATATTTTATACTGTAATCAATCACTGCCGAGCTTCCATCCACAGGCCAAAAGCTGAGGCGCTTATCTTAAAGGACGAGTCCTGGTGAAATAGATTGTTAAATCAGTACAATGTGTCTCATGTTCATACATATTCCATTCCCAAAAGCTGAGCGGATTTTTATAGCAGAATTGAGTGTCCCTTTCCTGTCTGATAACACTCCGAGGCAATTAAACTTCTGTAAGTAAATTCTACAGAGTAGTTAGGTCAAAAAAATGACCCCCCACCCCCCTCATTATCTCTTAACCAATGCAGGACCACACATAATGACCCAGGAACAGGAATCAAACCAATATCCTTGGGATATGAGCGCTTCGTAAGGCTAAGGTATACATACACATGTCTTGTAGACCACAGAAGACTTCCACCAGTGGAGACTCATTTCCTATGCTTCATTAGGTTTTAAAATGTGGGTATCCATAGAGAAAGGTGACCAAAAAGCACCATTGGCCAAAGGTACATGTTACACAATATGCAGAATGGCTTACATCAGTTCCACCCTTTAAAAAACTAAGCTAAGAGCTGAGACTGGCCTAGAGTGACATGTAAACACAAACTTACCTTCCCGACGTACTGATAGTCCGTCCCCACATACTCCTCCAGCAAAAAGAACTGGTTCCACATCCATCCACGTTTGGATCGCCGCAAGGCCCCGCCCTCACTGATGGCTCCACCTCCACCTGCCGCCCCCTTGAGCATGTCTCCTGTAGTCCTTTGAAAGACGGTGCCCGCAAGTCCGGGGTCGGAGAGGTAGGCCCAGGTCAGGAGCAGCAGGTGAGTTCTCATGGCATCCAGAGTTTTCCGACCCCGTTCACGTTCTCACGAGTCTGTCACACTCGCCACCGATGTCTTCAGTCACAGAAAGTGGTGCAACCTCATAGTCTTTCGCGAGGTGTAGACTCCCACGGTCTCCTGGGAACCAAAATTCCTGGAATGGAAGTTAACCACAACATAATTTTTATTTACTTCTTTCATCGACTTTTTATGTTTAACTCCTCACCACCACTTTGACACGGTTTTGAATAATTTCCGCCTCTACGAATTTAATGAGTAAATTCAGGTTTACGGTATGAACGTAATCCTCACTCCGTTATTTGTGAGCTGCCAGGAGCCTGAAAGTGAGTCCTTTTCGGAAACACACCCTCGAACTGAGTGGGCTGAAAGCTAGCGGTTCGGAAAATATGAGAAGAAGTAGGGTGTACAAAATGACCAAATGAGCAAACTGAATAGCATGAATGGCGGGTGACTTGCATGTTTTAAAAATCACGAGCATCGCTGTGAAACGTTCCGAAATACGGGCGGTGTCATACTGTATTTCCAAGATCGAAAACCTGACTCGTTAGGCAAAAATGTGCATTCATCGGTGATTGTTAGTCAACCTTTCGCCACGCTTTGCTGCTGCATTTAGTGTACTCTCTTCACTGGGGTCTTCGAGGGTGAGGGATATGTCATCCATCACAGCCTCGTTTGCAGTCCAGGCCTCTGGGCTGGACCCGTCCATCACCCTACCCTAGCTTCAGGCATGCCCCTGTTATCAGCTAAAATGCAAACAGATATCTGCCTCCCATTTTCTCTCTTCCTCTCCTTCCCACTTTCCAGTGATACCCCCCACAATGATACAGTTTATACCTGTATCATACTAGTGCCCTTCCATCAGCGCCAACGAGAAAGGGTCAAAAGTCTAGCATCAGTCTGGTCGTGATAGAGATAACAGTGAAGCACACAGCTCAACAGAGTCAACCAGGAGGGTCAAGGGGCGAGTCGGCAATTCCTCCCCCCTTCCCTAGCTTTGTTTCTTTTCACTTTGACGCTTCAGGATTTAAAGCTAGTCGTGTGCACCATTGTGTGTGTTTTATTTATATTTGAGTTTTTTTTTTTTTTTTTTTTAGAAAGTTCCGCTACATTCCCCTTTATGAATTTCTTTAATTAAGGGAGGCTTGGTGTGCAGAGACGGCGGTATTGATTTTATTTCAAAGTGGCTTGCTCGAAAATACCACGTTGTCCCGGAGGGTGCTGGGGAGGTGGGTGGGGGGCTCTGTATGTCAGTTACTAATACCTGAGACTTCAGAGTGAGGCACATTCTCCTGATGATTTTCCCCCCTCAAATGTCACCCAAAAAACTCACGTGTTATTGTTACAGACGTGTTCTGACACTGTATGCGTGGGGTGTCTCTCATGGGAGGTAAAAGATTGTACCCCGCTGAGTTGTGATCTGTCCTACTGTAGCGGCCTCGAGGGTGAGAACTGGCACTGTCGCCATCTGCTGGATGCCTGTTGTTCCACTGAGTTTTTATCTACTGGGGCTACACGCCCATAGTCTCATACCCTATTCGATTCGTATAACGGAACGTGTTGCGGTCAGGAAATGCCCCAAACCTGATGTTAATTGCCTTCTGTGCAATTCTACCCCATTAAAGCAGCTGACTGGGTATCAAAGGGGACGGGAACAGGATCAGGGTCAACCTGTTTCGTCACCTAGCGTCACCTAGCATCACCTGAGGAGTGCTTCACGTCCGTCTGGATCATCCAGCTTTGGAATCGGGGTGAAGTGCTATTTGGAAGATATAACGGGTAACAATCGTCAGGTTTTTATTCTTTTGTAGGGGAAACAAGCTTGGAGACAAGTACGATGGAGGGCTGGAGCTGACTAAGGAACATGACCGCCTGATTAGCTGATGTCTCAGGTGGGGCCAACCAACGTCTGGCCAGATCGGTGGGTGACTCCTCCACCCAGCTCCTAACGAGGAGGGAGATGACACCGTGAAACATCCAGTCATGGGTGTCGAGCTGTTCTAAACCCCCGCAACATCACCCGCCCACCCCCGAGGGAGTCCCCGGAGGGGCAATTAAAAGTGAAAAAGCAGAATGTCAGCCATGAGGTGAGAGTGGGGTGGGGGGGGGGTGTACTGGGGAGGGTCACACCACACTGCTTCTGGGGCTCCATCCAGCTCACGGCAGCTTTTCATTTGTGGGGGTGTAACCAGAATATGGAGGGGGTTATCATTAGATCTGCTCTGTTTACTAGATCAGAGCCTCCGGGCATAAAGTGACAGCTAGCAGACACTGTCTGGTCCGGGCCGGCCCTGCTCCTGTCGTTAGCATGTCCACAGGCACTACATCGGGACGCCGGTCCCACATCGCCCCAAGTGGGCTTTCTCAGTCCCCATGGTTGCCATGGAGCTCACAGAGCCAGGAGGTGAGAGGGTAACCTCAGCCCCATTTCCCCTGGGTCTGCAGGTCCTGGGGAAGGGGTAGACTTTGTCAATACCAATTGACCACTCTTTTTTTTTTTTTGGGGGGGGGGTTGGTCTACACTGTGGGATTTTTCTCTTTTTTTTTTTTTTTTATAAACTGCTTGTTTCTATGCTTATCCCCCAAAGGGCATCACTTGGAGGCTACAGTCCAGAGAAGGCAGAAGATGAAACTGTACATCTCAAGTGAGCGTGAGCAGATGACTGATCAGTCTCCATGGCAACTGGTCACCAGCCTCAGGTAATGAAACCCAGCTGAGCCTCGATGGACTCTGCACCTTGTTAGGGATTAACTAGGGCCAGCTAGGAGGATTTGAGAGAGCGGGACTCCCCGGAACAGGCTTGGCATGCTCACGGTCTGCTTGCTGAGGGTCTTCAACTTCATTTTCCATCTTTCTTTCCCTACAGGGGCCTCTCGCCCACTTTTGGGGAATTTTCATAGACTTTGGGTTCTTGTATCTCCCCCCCGACTAGACACGACCGTCGGGACACATTAATGTATGCTATGCACGCCATAGCATAAGCACACAGCACGAGCGAATAACTGTATCTGGAGAGAATTTAACCATCGGCGAGACTCCTTTTCAAGTGGGCTAATTAATACAGAGCTGTTTATTCCAGGGATTTGTCCACCCAATATCCGTATAAACCGAACATAATTCACTACTACAAAGTTCCCGGCTTTCCCTGTTCTGGACACCTGTTTACTTTACCGCTCACGGACTGGATAGCTTCAGAGGCAGGCCTAACAAGATAGCGACATCCTGGATGTCTGCCATTGGACTCCTTGCCGATGATGTGGCCTCTGTGATGAAGCAGTCCTGAGCACTCAGCCTCTGTTCCATTTCTGTCAGGTGCTGTGTTTCAGCCTGTAAGCCTTGTATATAAACTTTCCGAGAAGAATGGCTAGCTAGGTATTTCTTTATTTATCCTGCAGTGCCATCGTTCCTTTCTGCTGAAACCCCCCATTGCGTGTGAAGGTTAAAACCGGCACAAGATGATCATGGACTTATATGGTTACTGTTATTATTAGAGATTATTTTGCAGGGGCAGCACTGCAGCCTTCAGGGTTGTGAATCCAATTCCCACCCCCTAGCGGTGTATGGGGATTAGTGTCTTTAAAATGTCCGCCATATGTATGGCATCCTGTTCAGGGTGTTTTAGACCATGCTGGCTGCTATGTCTAATAAAACTAATATGTCTTGAGGCACTTCTCCCCCACCTGTCACCAAACGTCAATGCAATATTCCTTGTCTGTCTTTTAACCATTTGGCGACAGGGTGCAATAATTTGAAAGTTAGTTTCAAACTGGAAAGGCGGGGGGCTAGTGGAAATGGTCTCATTACGTGGAAAGGAACTCAGGCTTTGGAAATGACAGGAAACGGCAACTAAAGTCTATGCTAAGCAAGGGGAAGTAAACATCTCCGTGGTTTGCCAGCGAGGACAAAACCGAGGGTGGCGGCTTTGTTCGCTCGTCCCACAGCACCTAGGTGTGACTGCACAGGACAGAAATCAGCCCAGAGCGCCCTGCTGGGAGCTTACCGCCTTGGCGATGACCCCCTTCATGGTGCCCGCCAGCGCCGCAGCCATGCCAAAGCGTCCATTGTTCAAGACGTTCATGGCCACCTTGAAGCCGCCTCCCACCTCGCCCAGCATGCACTCGACCGGCACACGCACGTTGTCAAAGTGCACCTCAGCCGTGTTGGACGCTTTGATGCCCATCTTCTTCTCCGGAGGGCCACTAGAGGGCAGTACAGAATGATTGGAGAATATTCCACGGTGCTGCCAGTCCCCACTTTCTGCTTGCTGAAGTACACCAGCAGCCTCTTACCTTGTCACACCACCAAAGCTTCTCTCCACGATGAACGCTGTGATCTTGTCCTTCATCTCCCCCGTCTTCTCATCTTTCACTGGCGTCTTCGCAAACACGGTGAATATTTCCGCCAGCCCACCATTGCTAGATAAAAAAGGTGTAGTGTGTGGTCACAAGGACACAGATCAACATGGCACACACACGTGTGTTACTACTACAGATGGAGAGGATAATCAGTGTGCAGGGACGTTTTTAAATTCAGGCTTTGGTGAGACCTCATAACCTAATTTTATGTAAACTTAAAAAAAGTTATCACTGTTGATCACCAAGGAAGCAGAAACATGCATTAAGGCAAGTCACTGAAAAGCCCACAGCCCCGTGAGTGTGCGCACACCAGCATTTGCCCAATCCACAAACGTTTACCTGATCCAGATCTTGCCGCCATTCATGGTGTAGTACTTCCCACAGTCCGACAGGACAGCCGTCGTCTTGATAGAGGCGGCGTCGGAGCCGCTGGCCGGTTCCGTCAGGCAGAACGCGGCCATGTGCTCTCCTGGGGACACGGGCAGGGCAGAGATTAGCACGGCAACAAGCATTTCCCAGGTGTCGCTCAGCAGTTCGAGTCCCTGGCTCTTCTCACCTGAGGCCAGCTTGGGTAGGTACTTCTCCTTCTGGGCCTTGTTGCCAAAGAGCAGGATTCCCTTGAAGCCGATGGACTGGTGGGCCCCCAGGGTGATACCTACGCCCAGGTCATACATGCCCACGATCTCGACCAGCCGTGCGTACTGAGGAAAGATCAGGAGCCCATGATGAGGACTGTCCGACGGGTCACGTCCCGCCAGCGTCCCCCCATCAACCACACCAAGCCCTTCTCACCTGAGTGTTGGTGAGGCCAAGCCCCCCCAGCTCAGCTGGGACCTGGAGACCGAAGGCCCCCATCTCCTTCAGACCCTGCATGGTGCTGTCCTCCACCTTCTCCAGGGCATCATTCTTCATGGGGTCGTTGACCTCCTTCAGACAGAGTGAAGAGATTAAACATGGCGAACAGAGAAACATCGAACTGCGATTCAACAGAAACTTCAACCTTTGATTAACCCTAGAAAAGCCAGAGTATTAAAAAAAAAAAACACCTTCAGCAGCCAAATGACACTGGACTTTGGTATTTAAAACAAATTCTGACAGGCATGCAGGACCCCCTCATTCTTTGTTGTGTTTATTGAGTGATATTATGCCATATAAACACGTAAAAGGGATAAACAAAACCAAACCACTTACAGAAAAGAATCTGGAGACGGGCCCAACCAGTTCCTTGATGAACTGTGACTGCTCCTCATTGAGCACTGCAAGAAGACCAGGTCATCTATCAGACAGCACCGAGAGCAGTAAAGGCACCTGTAAACCCAGCAAAACTACACTGGCTCCTCCCATTTCCTAACAAACCAGGCGAGCCTTCATGCAGCCACGACATTAAGGTCATATTTGTACAAGTAGAGTGGAACGTGGTTTTCAGATATCCTATCTCGTGCTCCATGAAACACGTATAAATAGACACACAGACAAATGACAGTGCAGTCAGCCAGTAATCCAGCGCCTTCTGTGAGGTTAAGAGCCTCGCTCACGGACGAACGAACGGCAATACGAATGCCAAACCATGTGACGCTGCAGCAGTAAAACCACACACCTGAGGGGAAAGGAAAAACCTGGGCAGTGTTTATCTGACCCTTGAACATGTTGACAGCAAAGGATCTGGATGCCTGAGAGAGCAAAGAGTAGAGATCAGAAGCTCAGAAAGTCAGTTTTAACACAAAAGAGCTCTCCATCAAATCCACTTGTCATACAGGCCCCATGAATTCATGTCAGTCCGGTCATCCACAGCTGAACAATCTCTGATTTTGGTCCCGTTTACTCTACTTCCAGTTGCTCATCAACATGCAAAACATACCACGCCAACTGGTTTCTTCTCGGTGGACGTCTTTGAGGAGGCGCGGCTGCCCACAGCCGGTTTCTCAAGCACAGCCTAAAGAGACGGACGGGAGAGAAAAAGACAGACCATGAGAGAGTAAACGGAACCAGAACAGTACAGAGGTAGAGGAGCATTTGTGAAGGACAAAGAGAGAGGCCGGTCATCACAGGGTACAGAAAATGGATGAGTGGACAAAAATCACAATATATAAATTTGTGTGACATAAACCACATCAACTGAAGTTAAATATCACTTTCAGACCGCAGCAGGACCCATATTTGCTGAAGACTACACTGTTGCTGCTCCAAAATAACACCCTGGTCCTTGCCCAGAGGTAACTGCATATGTCAGAGGTCAACTGATAAGGCCACACCCCCAGCCGGGGGTTCAGGGGGCTACAGCATTATTTCAGTGCTGGACAGAGTACACAGCATCCTGGTTAAGGACAGACTAGGGAACTGAAGGCTGCATTTCAAGCAGCAGGCGAGTCCCTGCAGTTGTACCTTTAATCTGAGAAGGCCTAGGCAAATATCTAGCAGAATCAAACTTTCCACTTTAATGAGAAAAGTTTGAAACGCAAAGGATCTATGCCAGATGTCCATCGCGTCCACCGGGGTGGGCTACCGCTTGGACACGCGCACGCGCGCCGCCACCTTCGTCCCAGATGGCCCGAGTCACGTGACTCGCGCCGTGACCTTTCCTCCAGATCGCAGAACGAGGGCGTCACGTGACCAACATAAATAACCATCACTGAGGCAGACCGTTAGTAAACCAAGACTTTAAATGCTGTGCTGTTCATTTACTTTTAAGAACTTCAACGTTTTATGTCCATCGGGGGTGTATCATTTTCAAAGCTCTGCGTCTCTGAAGTACGTTTAATGTTGTCATGGCGGAAAGTTACCAGCTACATTTCCATGCAAACTGAATGGAAGCGCGTTAACTTTATATGATTATTCACTTTTAAGTTTGTACGGATTTACCTCTGCGGCATGGCTTGAAGTGAGACGGGTAATCAGCAAAGCTGCTACGCCGACCTGCCGTTCATACCTAAACAGGAGAAATAACTGGTCAGGAATCAGTAGCATTTAATTATGAGCCAGTGACACTGGCTGAAAAAGCCCAATCAAATGTGCGCAAAACTTTGATTGTGATTATCTCCAAGAGCAGGATCACGTCAGTCCTACCTGGTTACAGAGGACGGAAGACGAAAGGCAGCGCCGCAGAAAGCCGGCCGGAAGCTCATGGCACGCGACAGCATCTTGATCTTGACGGGGATAAACGACACCGAGAGCGTCAAGACGTCTTATTAAAGTCAAACAAACGCACGTACACGGCCGGCCAGTGTGTTTATACCGCCAACAACAAAACCTCGGCGAGGGACACGCCCACTCGACGCTGCGTCAGCACGTCGACGTACGACCTTTGACCCAGACAACGTCCAGTCCCACCCCCGCGCGCGCGCACCGGCTTTCCACCTCGCACGAGCCGGCGCGCGGCAAGTTTACAGCATTTCTTTGGGTTGTCGATCTTTGCAGTCAAGATGTTTGAACGTTCGTGGATTAATTCAAAAACATACCTCTGTTGAATGTGAGGCAACCCGGTGGAAACTGATGTTAACTATGAGGATTATTGTATTACTCACTCAAATAGGATCACCTCACCTCTCCTTTCATCCTAAACAGCGCTGCCTCTCAGCTCTAGTCTCCCTTAGATTCCATCACCAAGGTGGACGTCGCAATATACTTTAAGGTTTAAGCGTATCCATTCTAAAGAAAATGCTGGATGGCAATGCCATTTAAGAAAAACATTGAATTTTTTCTTCAGGATGGTTACTCTCATTGGAGTCACCACCTTGTGGTGCCAACTACAAACGAGGACCTCATGGGAACTTTGATTTTGAGCCGTCTCAGTGATTGTGACATTTGCAGCTCATTGCGATCTAGCTAACGTTAGGCCGTCAGCCAGCCCTGACTGTCTAAAATAGCCAGGTGCTCCCCGGCCAGCAGAGTCATATGATCTTTAGCATGTCCTTGCCTCAAGGGGAATGGAGGAGAAATTGGAGGTGGCGAAAATGAGAACGAACTCCCCACCTTTATCTCAACAATCACGACACAATAAGAAATGAGAGAAGTACAATAGAAGTAGGAGAGATATCTAAAAGCGCAGGACAGCAGGCTGAAGTGGTTTGGACAACTGATGAGGAGAGGATGATAGTAAGAGTGACGACACGCTCACATTCACCGACACCAGTATTTATATATACAAAAAGAAGCCATCATTCATCCATCCATCCATCTTATAACTGCTTATCTTGGCCACCTGTAAGCTGGAGCCTATCCCACAATAAGCCACAACGCTGGGGCCCACCCTGGCTGGGATGTCATTCCATCACAGGGCACGTAGCCGGGCACGCACGCACGCACGCACGCACGCACGCACGCACAGCAGTGAGCTTAACTGCATGTCTTTGGACTGGGAGAGGAACCTGGGCGAATTGAGGAAAGCATGCAAACCTCTCACAGCATTTGAAATCTTGCACACTTTAATATATAGAAAAAAAAAGTGACAATACCGTACAATCAATGGGGATTTTGAAATGTAGTCAGGATCCTCTTCATTCAAGACCTTCAGATATGGATGTTTTTATATAATAATTTACATACAAAAACTGTCCTCATACAAAAGTCAATAAGGACACAAGTTAATCTCACAGATCAAAACATTCAGGCGAAAATGCCCCCCCACATACCACTGTCCTCCAAGTACCACTATGACTCCCGTACCCCCCAGAGGGGTTCAGTACCTCAGCAACGGTATGTCCTGTCACAGGACGCAGGGTATGTTTATGCAGGACAGCCCACATCATCAAAACACAGGACGGCCTCATGACCATCGTTATATGCTTCAGGTGTTTCTCCGCACATTAACCTTCCAGTACCCACAATTCCCAGTCCCTGGCACTACCTGACACCAAGTGACCATCCTGGTCAAAGGTCATTCTCTTAAAACAGACTCCGTGTGACTGGAGCGAGGTGGGCAGAATTTAACAGGAAGGTGCATATTAGAGCATAGTTTAAAAAAAAAAAAAATATTAGACGTCCCGAGTAATAGGGGAAGGGTGTCTGCCTACCGAGGCAGGGCTTTGAGAGGTATGAGATCATTTAATTCAGGCATTGCCTTGTAACCTGAATAGCTCCCCCCCCAAGTGATCGCTATCTTCAATGTACAAATGTATAAAACTGTACAAATGGCTACAACGTCATGCTCTAACCCCGTGTGGAGAAAGGACAAGCTGCCCACGCAGAAAACCAAACGGACTCGGGTCGTGCAGTCACATGGGGAGTCTGAGCAGTTTTAAACCAGACATCATTCTGACGAGCCAACTGCTTCAGATCCTGGGCTTCACTCGAGGGGATTCAGAGCAGAGGTAGAGAGATGGGGAAAAACAAACCCTCCATAAGCACGACTGCAAACGGCTCGTCCGTCAGACCCCCAAGATCTGGGCGGGGTGTCGGCTGGAAGAGCTGAATTCCTGAAGGGGGAACCAGGCGACATCTGCATCCACACAGATGCCTTTCACTTCATTACCAGTGGGGGGGGGGCTGTAGCTCCATTCAATGATTACAAGAAAAACCCAAGCATGCTCTCAGTATCTAACCCTGGTGGTCCAAAAGCCAGCAGGCGTACCTCCCGCAATTCAGTGACCATAACAGGGATGAACGGAACATGTGGGGACGAGGGACCTGCTCAGGGTTCGAGTTCACAGAATTATCACATAAGATTATGACTGGCTGCAGGACACCAGGGCCCAGCAGCGTGCTGAGACTTACTCCAGACTGAGGTCACGACTGCCTATAAAATGAGGGTGTGGATGGTGAAAGCATGGGACAGCAGATCCCGGCAGTGTCAAAAGATGGAGAAAAGCAGAGAAAGGTAGAGAGCAAAGGCGTGGCTGCTCCCCGAAAGAGAGAGAATTGTCGATGACATGCCGTGACACAGCCTCACGCTACTACATGACGTCCACAAAGAACTCGCTGGGGTTTCCCATGGCCAGGTGGAAGGACTGCCTGGAGGCAGTCAGCTCAGGAGGCACAGAGCCTAGGTCACGGGTCGGGGGGGCCCCAGGGGGTCCTCCTGGGGTGGTGGAGGGTGGCAAGCCAGGGTGAGGCAGTGGGGGGCCCATGGCTGGGTGTGGGTGCTGGGGCACCATCATGACCATCATGGGATTGTAGGGGAGCGGGATGCCAGCGGGGTAGGGCATGTGCGGGGGCGGGGCCCGGTGCTGAGAACGCTGGCTGACGTGGCTGTGCTCGCTGGGCGTGGCTGAGCCGTGGTCCCGCCTCAGGCTGCTGCGGGTAGAGTACTCCGATTCGCTGCCACTGCCTGAGCGGGAGTCAGCCCCGCCTCCCACGGGTGACTTATCCTCCCGGACACTGCCTGCGGTGCTACCCCCTCCGCTCTTACCCCCCCGACGCCTCTCGCCCTCACTCCGCGTCGAGCCGCTGCTCCGGCTCCCTGGAGGACAGAAACAGACACACGCGTGCTCAGCATGCGGCCAGGGTGGGCCAGACCAGCAGCTTCTCTACAAAGCCAAAGGCTTCCGCACCCTCACTGTGCTGGCTGCCCGTGCTGCCTGGGCCGTAGCTGTAGCTGGACAGCTCATGGTAGGGTGGAGGCTGGCTGGAGTAGGGGTGGGGGTACTGGTAGGGGAAAGAGTGCAGCAGGGGCCACGGTGTGGCCCCCGGGAGGGGCAGAGGGGCCAGCGTGTCCTGGTCAGACGCCCCGCTGGAGCCATCGTTGTCGTTCAGGGAGAGGTTCGCCATGTCTGTGAAGGGAAGGGAGACAGACTACCTGTCACTCTGGATGTCACCCACAGACACTCACAGTTCGGCTGGAGTTGCCCCCCTCGTGAAGACCCTTTACTGAAGTCCAGTGCTGCTGGGAGGCTGGCTTTTTAACATCTGATTCTCTTACACTTCATCCCTCAAACAATCCTGAGGCCGTCAGAGAACCAAACTGACAGTTACTGCTCCTTAAACCCCTAGAAGAGGCCTGGGTTTAGCCCGAACGCTGCGGGAACGCTAACTCCTTCCCAGACACGCTCCCGCCTGTGGAGTTTCCCGCCGGCGGCCCTCACAGTTCTCGCAGTCGCTGAAGTCGCCAAAGATGTAGTAGCACTGCTCGGAGAAGGTGATCTTGTTGACGGTGTGCCGGATGAAGCCCGCCTTCAGCAGGTTGCTGGCGTACTTGCGCGCCTCGCGGCGGTCCTGGAAGCCCTCCACGTGGTGGTACAGCCAGTCCACCACATCCGAGCCTGCGGGTGCACGTGACAGATGGGGCCATGTTTAGAGCTGCCCAGCTGCCCTCCCCCTGCAGACACTGCCCCCTGCAGGTGGGCCCGTGCCACCCTCACCCAGGAAAGCGTTGGGGATGGTGATCTTCAGCCACATGCGGTCTCGGACCTCCAGGCCGGACTCTGGGGACGCCATGGCTTTGGCCACCGATGCCATATCCGAGTGCAGGGACAGGGTGAACTCATCATAGCCTAGGGACACAGAGAAAGTTACTGCACACGCCATGGCAGCTTAGAAGAGGACTGAGGAACAGGAGTTTACAAACACTATTTTATAAACATCTTTCTAGTACCGCCCCAGCAACCCAAAGTCACTCACGCTCGGTCTCAGTGACGGAGGAGCTGGAGGTGATGGTGCTGAGCGACGAGCTCCCGGGGTATGGCGGGTAACCCCCGGTCAGGGCCACCGAGTGGCTCACCCACACAGCAGGGTCGATCGGCCGGATCGGCTCGTCTGGAAGAGCAATTACACCGGCGCCAGAACTCACACGGTGCCTTTCACAGCCTGGTTTACTACAGCACTAAACAGCGCCACCTGAACCTCCACTTGATAAGCTAAGACCCAGATCCCCAGAACGCAATGCGGCCCATTGCAAAACACTTCATGTGCGGGCAAACTGAGACCTCGGAGTGCTGATTACACAGGAGTGTGTGTGTGTGTGTGTGTGCGCGCACGCGCCTCTCGAGGGAGGGGGGTTCCACTCACTGCGCGGGAGTGTGAAGTAGCCCTGAGGGGTGGGGTCCCAGCACTTGGCCACCGTGAGGACGATGGGCCTGGATGTGGAGAGAGGATCTGTCAGAGAGGCTCAGGACAGGACCACCACCCCACAGCAGCCTGACGGAGCAGACCGGCTTGACTCACCCCGGCTTGTGCACGATGTCCCGCAGCACCCTCACTGCGTCATCATTGCTCATGTTCTCAAAGTTGATGTCGTTCACCTGTGGGCAGAACATTCCGGTGAAGCGGATGTGAACGGGCGTACGACCCGGAAGCACCACTGCTACCAGGCGACCCCTCACCTGCAGCAGCATGTCCCCGGGGTCGATGCGTCCATCCGCTGCCACCGCCCCACCCTTCATGATGGAGCCGATGTAGATGCCCCCGTCACCTCGCTCATTGCTCTGTCCCACGATGCTGATGCCCAGGAAGTTGTACTTCTCTGCTCAAGAAATGGGGGGGGGGGGGGGGGCGGGAGTCAATCTTTGACAAACCCTGCCAGAGGCCC